>RJWH01005286.1:37045-80784 GCA_004363575.1 Solenodon paradoxus | reverse complement strand
AATTTCTAGAACTCCACCCCTTTTCTGCATGGTGCACCCCTCACTTTTTCATCTCCAAGCTCAAAACTGGATCAAGATCTTGAATAGTCCACACCCTAAAGTTGAAGGTCCCTCTTTTCCCCCCTAGCATCTGCCCACTGGATGGGAGAGCCCCCTCTTTGCCCCTGCTCCTGAACCCCCAGTACCCAGCTCCTGTAAGTGCGCCACTGTCTCCACATCTGGATGTGAGCCTTCACGTGTGTGTATCCTGCCCGCCTCCATTAGTGCCCCAGCTCTGGAGAACATAGTGTCCGGTACCCCTGTCCTAGAATGTCCAAGGCCAGTCTAACCAGAACCCAGGTCTGCCCTGTTCGAAAAATGACACCATCCACCTATGGCTTCTCCCTGCTGGTCCTGTCCTGTGAACACAGGTCTGGAACACTGGTCGGGCTAAGCTTGAATCCTGGTCTGGCTGTTCACTAGCTGTGTGGCCTTGGGCAAGTGTGCCTCTCTGAGCCTCAGTTTCCCCATGTGTACAGCAGGGGGGGACAGTAGTACCTCCATCAAGGACAGTGGAGGATTCAACAAATTCAAGTGCTGAACCAAGCTCCCAGCAAGTGCTGAATCGATGTTAGCTTCTGGCAATAGTCTTCCTTCACTCACCTAATATTGATAGGGCACATGTCTGGGGCACATATCCGGGGCACTGTGTGGGGCACTGGGGACAGGGCAGGGAGCAAGACAGAGTCCTGCCTTGGTGGAGCTCTCCATCTAGTTTGGCAGAAGGCAGTGAAGAAGAAGAAGAAAATGGAGAGCATGTTAGGTGGGAACTGCTCTGAGGGGAACAAGGCAGCATGTGTGGGTGTGACTGAGTGGGGGGTGGCCCCGGCCTGTCTCCTGAGACTGAGGCTGCTGAGCAGGCTGGAGGGCCTCTCTCAACCTTATTAGTTGTCAAAATAGACATGTCATCTGTTCTCCTGGGTAAACAGACACCCAGACTGCCAGAAAAGCCCCTCCAGCCCCGCCCTTGGGTCCCTGAGGTCAGCCAATCCCATGACTAGCATTAACATGTGACCATGCTCTACCTGTGGTTAAAGACACACACATACATATACTTATGCATAAATATATGTATGTGTGTGTATATGTCTAATTCTAAGAGGAAAGAAGCAGACAGGAAAAAGAGGCGAAGGAAGCATTTTATTTAGTTAATTCATTTTTGTTGCACCCCACCCCCTTCCTTTCGCAGTACTCAAACTTGAGTCCTTGGGCTGTTAGTGGATTGCGCTCAGCCGGAGGTGGCAGACTTAACCACTATTCCACCCAGGCGTGCCCGTATTCTGTAATCTTAACATAAAGTAAGCTAGAGAAAAGAAAGTGTTTTTAAGAAAATCATAAGGAAGAGAAATATACTAAACACATCAACTTGGAAATGTCAAGAACCAATTAATGATTTTTTTTCACTGCCCTGGGCCCTTCAGGAACAACCAAGATGAACAAGTAAATCAAATGAATAAAATGCTTCTTCCTCCTCTCTTCCTGCCTGCCTACTCACCTTCATTCCTGCCTGCACCTTTCCTTTAAAAAACAAACAAAAAAGAGAGCGACTCTTGACAGTCCCTCCAGAATCGCCACTTATTTATGTGATTTAGTTGTTCGTCTTGGTTTTCCTCCTCAGCCCTGGACGCGAACTGGGGTACTTGGGATGTATGCAGACTGGGCTCTGCTGCAGGTGGCTGACTAAACCGCTGCTCCATCATGAAGTGCCACGTTCTTCAAACGTTTCACCTGTGTCTTCCTGAGGTTATGGGGATACATCATAATTGCCCCCTTACTGAGTTCAGGGGAATGAAATTATTTAGTGATGGCCAGTGTCATCGAGATGTTCCTTTTACTAGGCAGCCCCTGTTCTAGAGCAATCCCGATGCAAGAGCTGACAAACTGCTTTCAAAGAGAAAAACCAAACAACAGAAATAGCCACTTTTGGCAGACCCCTGAGACTCAGCTGGTTTAGGTGCAGGCCATGTAGAACCCAGGACCCTGTGGAGAAGTAAAAAATATCCACGTTTGCCAGGGCCCTCTTCCTTCTAAGCCAAAGAAGATGAGCAAGTAAATTCCAAAACCCCCAGCGAGAAGCCCAGTAGTAATAGAAGGGACCAACCTGATAACATTTGAGGCGAGTGCTGGGTGCCTGGCACTGGGCTCTGCAGTTGTTGGAGAGGAAGATAACCACCTCTCCCAAGGCTGGAAAAGAATAAAATCAACATGAGCGAGGTTATCAAGAGAAATGAAAACGTTTATTATGCGCACGCACAGAGACCCACATTTAGGATAATGGAGCCTGTCATCCTCTCCTTCCAGTGAGGTCAGACAGTCTCTAGAAAGCGGGGCAGGACATTTGCGAGGGAAAACAGCATGAAAACTTTGCAGTTCAAAGAAAAAGGAGTATAGATTTTATCTCCATCTGCATTGAAAACACAACACCCCGGCTGGGTGACCTGGCTGTCAGGCTGTCCCTACCCCATCTCCAGGACCAGCACAGAAGACTTATTTCCTGGTTTAGGGAAACAGATAAATAAGCAAAAACAATTCTTGGATGTTCTGTCTCACAATTTTATTTTATTTTTTAAAGGAAAGGTGCAGGCAGGAAGAGAGGAGGTAGAAACACTGGATTTTATGTTTTTATTTAGTTGTTCATCTTGGTTGTCCCCCCCACCCCAGCCCTGAGTCTCCAGTCTGGGTCTGTGGGATGTAGGTGGACTGTGTCCAGTGACCTTGTCCACTAGGCCATAAGGGAACTTGATGAATTTGTTTGATTTGCTTGTTTGTTTTTTAAGGAAAGGTGCAGGCATGAATGAAGATGGGCAGGCAGGTAGAAGCCCGTCTTTGACCCCAACACACTCCACCTCATTCACAACTCTCTTCTTTGCTTCATTTTTTATTTTTATTTTTCTCTGCGGCACCTGTGACCAGATAATGCACTACCCTAAATCCTTGCCTTAGGAACAGATTGTCTCTGTCCCCCAGGAGCGCAGGAAGCTTGCTGTCTTGTCACAGCTGCAGGACGTATTAAGCATTTGAGGAATGACAAGTTCTCACGGAGCCCCTGTGACAGCCCTATGAGCCAAGTATTGGGATTGTTCCCATTCTGCAGAGGAGGAAACTGAGGCACAGCCAGGCAAAGTGCCTTGCTCGAGGTCACCCAGCTAGTTAGTGACAGAGTGGAGGTGTGAGGCCAGAGGGTGGGACTTGGGAGTCCAAGCACTAAACCCACGTCTCAGACCTTCCTACTCGGTAAACGTGGGAGGAAGAGAGAAAGTGGTTTCTGGCCCCCTGGTGGTGATACCCATCTGTTTTTAAAGGAAAGGTGCAGGCAGATGTGAAGGCAAGCAGGCAGGCAGGAAGAAAGAGAGAGGAGGAAGACACACTTTCATTTACTTTTATTAAGTGTTTCCTCTTAGTTGTTCCCCCCGAGCTCCGGGACAAGAACCCTGGTCCCTGGGACATACAAAGACAGCATATATTGGGAGGTGGCAGATCTAACAGCTCTTCCACCAGGGTGTGCCTCTTTGCTCGTCTTAACTATGCTGCCTGTGTGAACTTGAACCTTTGATAAAATGAAATCATCCTAGTATCTATTCCATAGGGTCACTGAAAGGGTTAAAGAGTTAATCCTTGACCCTGTCACCTCTCAATGAATGCCATCTTCCTATGTCCCAAAGACCCAGGTTCCCATCCCAGAGATGGTGGGGAACAACTAACATGAACAACTAAATGAAAATTTAAAAATGTGTTTCCTCCTTCTCTATCTTCCTGCCTGCCTGCTCGCCTTCACTCCTGCCTGCACCTGGCCTTTTAAAAAAATCATAATCCTTATCAAGGGTGCCTAGTGTGTAGTAAACACACATTACATGTCAGATGTCTCCAGCAAAGGCCTGCTGAGTTCCAGACCCTGCTGTCGATGGGGAATCACTTTGCCTTCAGGGTCCAGCCTAAGAGTAACCTCCTCCAGGGAGCCTTCCTGCTGCCCTCAGGCCGGGCAACTTGCCACCACAGAGCTCCTGTGTCTTGTCCTAATGTCATTAGCACTCACATCATTCATTCTGGAAAAACCTTCCTGAAGGCAGTGCCCAGGTCTGCCTGCCCCGCCCCCCCTGGCCCCCGGGTCCCTCAGCACCCAACAGGGCTCACCATATCCTGGGTGCTCAGTACTTATCTAAGAATAGCACCAAGAGGGATGAATGATTGAATGGAAGCCTTTTCCTCCTTGCAGAACGACTTCCTTAGTGGAGTGTTCCCTGCCAGTCCCCTCAGCTGGCTCTTCCTCTTCAGTGCCATCCAGCTTGCCTGGTTCCTCCAGTTGGATCCCTCCCTAGGACTGATGGAGAAGATCAAAGAGTTGCTGCCAGACTGGTGAGCTCCCCCACTTCAGCCCAGTCACCTTCTTAATCCCCCTCCCTCCATTCAGTGAGTTTCTCCACCAGCATGATATACCTGCTGAAGAAAAATAACCTCAGAGACTCCGTTTGGCCAGATTAATAAAGGTATAGCCTCAGTCAAAAGGAGGTGATTTTCTTCCTTCTCTCTGAATGTTTTCCATCCACACTGCTTTTTGCTAAGAGGGATGGTGACAAAATAAAAAGTGACTAACAAATTGATGTGCACTCTCAATCTCCAGTTGACTAGCCAATAAGAGACTTCATCAAGGTTCTCATCTGTAAAAAAGGGTATAAGAATAATTGCTTCATTGTTTCAAAAGTGTTTAAAGGTTTTAAATAGCTATTTCTCCAATAAAGCTATATAAATGGCCAAAAGAACATGAGGAAAAAAAAAATGCTTAACATCATTAGTCAACAGGGAAATGCAAATCAAACCCCAGTGAAACACAGCTTCACAGCTGGTAGGACTAGACTCAAAGGTGGATAAGAAATATTGGTGAAGATGTGGAGAAACCCTTGAACATTGCTGGTGGAATTAAACTGGTCCAAATACTTTGGAAAACAATCTGGTACTTTCCTGAATGATTCAATACAGAATTACCATAAGACTCAGCTATTCAACACCGAAGCATATATCCAAGGTCATGAAAGCAGATCTGCATAGAACTTGCATATAACTGTTTACAGCAGCCTTATTCATCAACAACCAACACTGAAAGCAACCAAAATATCAATCCAGGGATAAATGGATCCACAAGAGGTGGTAAATTCATGTTATATTATTTAGTCTTAAAAAGTAAGAAGGACAGATACATCCTACAATACGGATGAACCTTGAAACATTGTTATAGGAAAGAGCCGAGTCACAAAAGTCACATAGGTACTTTGATTCTGTGTCTATGAAAATTCAGAACAGGGAAATCTTCAGATATAGAAATAGATTAACAGTTGCTTAGGGCTGGGGAGGCAGGACAGCTGGTAAGGGAATGATAGCTACAGAATAAGGAGTTCCTTTTGGGATGAAGAAAACATTCTAAAATGTATTGTGGCGTTGGTTCTGCCTTTTTACTTTTCTTTCTTTTCTTTTTCTTTTTCTTTTTTTTTTAAGGGAAGTGCAGGCAGAAAGAGAGAGGGGGAAGAAACATATTTGTTTTATTTAGTTGTGCATCTTGATTGTTTCCTCCAGCCCTGGGTCTCAAACTCGAGTCCTGGGGATAGATGTGGACTGTGTCCAGTGGCCTTATCTGCTAGGCCACCAGAATGTCCCCATAGTGCTTTTTACCAAGACCGGAAGAATGAAACAGAACCATGCATGTGGAATATTCAATATGGTTACTCGACAGAGTAACTAGATGGAAGTGGGCATGCTGTTAGCATTATTTTTGTCATCTTTGGGAAAGATTTGGAAACTAGGTGACTAATGTGACAGGTTCCCATTCTTAGATTAATCCCCCCAGAGAAGAAGGTTTAGATTTGTGCAGACATCTCCAAAGGGCAGATCCAGGATCAGAGGTAGAAATTTCCAGAAAGGCAAAGTTTCCCTGCCCAGCTTCCGGAGGGGGTGGTCACTCACCCCAGGTCTTCCAGGTGGGATTCGGTCCCTTTTCTGGTAGTGACTTTGAGAACCTGTTGATTTCGTGTCTCTTTAGACCAACTTGAGTTTGTACTGGAATCACCTAGAAGGCTTGTTCGAACCCTGCTTGTGGTGGGGGGGGGGGTGTCCCAGCAATCTTGCAATCTTAGGTCTGTATTTAGTGGCTACTAGTAGGGTGGGGCCCAGGAATTTGCATTTCAAAAAAATATTCGGGTGGTCCTGACTTTGAGAACCACCGCCTGAGAGTATAATGTGAAATCTGGAAAGGCAAAGTGTCCCTTGAGGAGAAATACCAGCTCCCACTTGTTAAGCACCTGCCGATTTCCCTGGGGAGTGATTTTAGAAGCTTGGTGTCCCACGGTGGGACGCGGGGCGCTGGGAGAGGCTCACGTCTACTCTTCACATGAGACTGAGCTTCTCTTCTGACTCTGCTGCTGTAACATAGGCCTCCACCTGTCGCAAGACCAGGGTCAGAGGATATTAAGAAGCGCAGGGGCCGGTGGGGCTGCAGCGGAGGGGGCTCTGAGACCCGGAGACTCAGGCCCAATCTCTCTGTCGTCCCCCAGGGGTGGACAGCACCACAGGCTCCGGGGCTTCCTGGCAGCCGCCCTGTTTGCTTCTTGTCTGTGGGGCGCCCTGATCTTCACGCTTCATGTGGCCCTGCGGCTGCTTCTGTCCTATCACGGCTGGCTCTTCGAACCTCCCGGAGCCATGTCCTCAACCACTAAGACCTGGCTGGTATGTGAGGGGCAGAGCCTTGCTCGGACCCTCTTGGGACCCACTAATCTGTCCCCCTGTCTCTGGGTCTTTGCTCCTTCCCTTTTGGGTCTCTGTTTCCATCCCCAGTGAGGGGGTTAATGACCCACTAATTCCACCTTCCCTCCAGGCCCTGGTCCGCATCTTCTCAGGCCGCCACCCCATGCTCTTCAGTTACCAGCGGTGCCTGCCCCGCCAGCCCGTGCCCTCGATACAGGACACGGTGCACAAGGTGGGCCCAGGGCTCAGGGATGGGGCGGGAGGCAGCCGGGGACCAGCGGGCCGAGTGACCTACCATCTTGTCCTTCTTTCCCCTCAGTACCTGGAGTCTGTCCGGCCCGTTCTCTCCGAGGAGGACTTCGATTGGATGGCCGCCCTAGCGCAGGAATTCCTAAAGCTGCCCGCGTCACTGCTGCAGTGGTATCTGCTGCTGAAATCCTGGTGGGCTTGCAATTACGTGAGTGCCCCACCTGCAAGGCAGTTTCCCAGCCTGCCCTCCTAACCTGGGGCGTCTTTACGCCCCGCCCACAAGTCCCCCGAGACCCACCCACAAGCCCCAGGCCCGGACATGATTGGAGCCTCGCCCAATCTGAGCCCCGCCCCCTTGTTTAATATTCTGAGCCCTCCGCCATGCTTCAATAGTAGAAACCCAGCTCCAGATATTCCAGTATTCTGAGCTCCCTATTAACTACTCTGAACCCAGTGCATCTTGTTCCAAGATTTTGAGCCCTGCAGCCCGGCCCTATCATTCTGACCCTCTCCAATATTCCAAGTTCACCGTTAGGTTCCGTCCCCATTCAGGACTGCCCCCTAACCCTCCAGTATTTGAACCAGAATTCCCGGACTCAATCAAACATTTCGTATTCCTGCCCAGCCCCCACAGGCCCGCACCCGGAATATATCTTTTGTCCCCCACCTCTCTGTACAAGGACATAGTCTCCAAATGGATTTTTTTTTTTTTTTTTTTTTTAAGGAAAGGTGCTGGCAGGAATGAAGGCGAGTAGGCAGGCAGGAAGACAGAGGAGGAAGAAGCATTTTAATTTTATTCAGTTGTTCACACTGGTCGTTCCTCCGGGACCCAGGACTCGAACCCAAGGATATGTGGCCTTGCACTTCCTGGGAGGCGATTGACCTAACCGCTGCTCCACCAGGGCGCACTTCCAAATGGGTTTCTATTCAAGAGTTCAGAAGCTGGGTCCTTGATTGCAACCAAGTTGAATTCCTTGAGAAACGGAGGCAGGCACTAAAAGCTGTGATTCATCCAAACCGGGATGTACATTCCTCCTATTTTTAGGGAGCCATAAAGAGCCGCCAGATAGCTAAGATAAGATGGAGTCGGTGTGAGTGCTGGATGAGAGGGTCAGGGTACCTGGAGAAGGTTCTAGGGCGGCTCCTTGAAGGTAGGTAGGAAGAAATGGGCTGAGCAAACGTAAAGAAGTTGGAAAGTTGGGGGCTTTTCTCTGGCTGGAACAAAGGGATTGAAATCATGAGAGGTGATGGAGGCACATGAGGAGAGGTCTGAGGACCTGAACTTTTTCTTGGGGGTGCTAGGGAGCCATGGACGGATTCTTAGCAGGAGAGGGGCAGGGTCAGCTCTGGTGTGGGGGAAAGACTGAAGGGGAGACACTGATGGCTGGGAGACTGGAGAGAAGGCTGTGGGTGAGACTGGAGGGAGAGGGGCCAGTGGGTCAGAGAGGAGGGCACCAGGCAAAGCGTGGGGGCAGGAGGGAGGCTGGGGGGTAACGGGAGGGAGTTTTTGAGAACAGTAGCATAGACCCCCACCACCTCGGACCTCCAGTGATTGAGGAGGCGGGGAGCAACTTCGGAGCTGATCACACTGAGCTCTGAGGAGTACACTGCTGCAGGCAACAGAGGCAGGGAGTGCGCCCTGGTGGAGCAGTGGTTGGGTCAGTCACCTCTGAGGGAGCACAGGCCATATATTATCCCTGAGTTTGAGTCCATGGGGGGAGGTGGGAAGCAGCAGATGTGAACAGCTAAATAAAATTAAAGATGCTTCTTCCTCTCTCTTTCTGTCTGCCTACTCGCCTTCATGCCTGTCTGCACCTTTTCTTAAAAAACAAAGGCAAGAGAAAAAGAACCTACTAGCCTAACATAGCCCTTCATTGTCATTTAGAATTTTTTTGAAAGTCTCACAAAGATATATATATATATATATATATAATATATATATATATATATATAAACTCAGTAGAACTATAGAGCTGAAAATACAATAGCTTAGTAAAATAAAATAATTTGGATTTTTTTCATAGATTTTATTGAAGGAATGTTGCATTTTAACATTAACTCAGTTTGAGGTCTGCGTGACAGCAATTCACAGCTGTATATAGTACAGTAGGTTTACCACTATTCCCTTTTTCTCTTCACTTTACAATTCATCCTCCTTACTGCCTTCCCCCACCCCCCATCTCTTCCTGAACCATCTGATTTGCTTTTTTTTTCCCACCAAAAGTATATTCTTGCTTGGATTAGCTCTCTCCTTTTTTGAAGCCTATTGTTCATTTTAGATCATTTGTTTTCTATCTCTGTACACTTCATATGAATGATAACAAATGATGTCTGTCTGTTTTTTTAAGGAAAGGTACAGGCAGGCATGAAGGTGAGCAGAGGCAAGCAGGAGGAGAGAGGAGGAAGAAGCATTTTATTTTTATTTAGTTGTACATCTTGGTTGTTCTCGCCAGCCTAGGATGTGAACCCAGGTCCTTGGGATGAATGTGTCCTGCCCTTCGGCTGAAGTCAGTGGACCACCGGGGTGCACTGAAAGCAATTCTTGGTGCGCATTCAGAGCCATTAATATAAAGGGCCCTCATCCCTTTTTATGACTGTGCAGTATTCCGCAGCATAAGTTAGCACAGGTTAGCTAATTGGTCCACCACTGATGGACTTCAAGGTTATAACTAGTCACTACCCATCACAGGGGCCTCCTTCACTGAGCTCCACCCTCCCTATTTGACACAGGGGTGTCTTGGAGGGGCTGGACCCTCCCATGGCTGTGTCCCCACCTTGGTCCCACCTGTCCCAGCTGTGCGTCTCTCTGTTCTTTCCCAGGTCAGCGACTGGTGGGAAGAATTTATCTACCTGCGCTCGCGGAACTCCCTGATGGCCAACAGCAACTATTATATGATGGTGAAGAGGGGCGGAGGATAGAAAGTGGGGTTCATGATCGGTGGCCTGAACCACAAGCCGGAACTCGCCATTTTGCCCTCTCTTGGGGTCAGGACCTGTGTTTGGGCATCAGTGCCCCCTTTAGGGGCAGACCTGACCCCAGGCACCCGCGCTCTCCCCTCTGCTGGCTCCTAGGATTTCCTGTACGTGACGCCGACGCCGCTGCAGGCCGCCCGCGCTGGGAACGCGGTCCACGCCCTGCTCCTGTACCGACACCACCTCAATCGCCGGGAGATCCTGCCGGTAAGAGGGCGGCGGGGTCAGAGCTGGTGGGCCTGCTGTGGCCGCCACGTGGGTCCCATGAGGCAGGTGATGAGCCCCTGTTTCCTGCAGACTTTGCTGATGGGGATGCGGCCGTTGTGCTCTGCCCAGTATGAGAAGATATTCAACACCACACGCATTCCCGGGGCCCGTCAAGGTGAGAACCACCCCCTTCCTCCTTACTACGGGCGGAACCGCGTGGCAGCTAAGAGCGTGTTCCCTGGAGCCAGCAGACGGACCTGGGTTCCATTTCCACCTCCATCCAGAGCTGTGTGACCCTGGGCAAGTTAGCACCCTCTCTGAGCCTCAGATTCCTCCTCTCCAAAGTGAGATATGGGCGGTGAGAATTCCATAAGCGCTCAAAACAGTGTAAGCTGCTTAGAGGGTGCCTATTTAATCGTCTTTTTTTTTTTTTTTTTAATGAAAGGCGCAGGCAGAAGGCAGGAATGGAGGCCAGCAGGCAGGCAGGAAGAGAGAGGAAGAAGTATTTTTCTTTATTTTACTTAGTGGTTCATCTTGTTTCCCCAGCCCCAGATCATGCAACGGGATCTTGGGGTGTATGTGGACTGCAATCAGGCCGCACCCCTCCCCCTCCTTTTTTTTTAGGGAGGAAGGCAGGTAGGAAGACAGAAAAGGAGAAAGAAGCATTTAATTAATTATTTGCTTTTAAAGAAAAGGTGCAGGCAGGAATGAAGGCAAGCAGGCAGATAGGAAGAGAAAGAAGGAAGAAACATTTTTCTGTATTTTACTTAGTCATTCATCTTACTTATCTTCCCCAGCCCCAGGTCCTGAACCAGGAAACTTGGGACGTACATGGACTGTGAGACAGTGGACTAACCCACTAGGCCACCAGGGCGCACCTATTTAATTTATTTTCATTAATTATTTTTTTATTTTTACAGGAAAGGTGCAGGCAGGAATGAAAGCAACTAGCCAGGCAGGCAGGTAGGAATAGAGAGGAGGAAGCTTTTATTATTTTATTTAGTTGCTCATCTTGGTTGCTACCGCACACCACCCCCCGCCCCACGAAGCCAAGTTCTTGGATGTATGTGGATTGCACCGGCCAGAGTCACAGACTTAACCACTGAGCCACCAGGGCACATTAAATGGCGATTATTCTTATCACATAACTGACCTTCCTGCCTTCTCGCTGCTGCTGCCGCTGCGGCTGCCACCCCTAGACCACCTCCGCCACCTTGGTGACAGCCGGCACGTGGCTGTCTTCCACCGGGGCCGCTTCTTCCGTGTGGGGACCCACTCACAGCGGGGCCTGCTTTCCCCGAGGGCCCTGGAGCAGCAGTTCCAGCGAATCCTGGACGACCCCTCACCGGCCTGCCCCCACGAGGAACACCTGGCCGCTCTGACCGCGGCTCCCAGGTGAGGGCCGCCGTCCCAGGTGGCGGGAGAGCCTCCGGAGGGCCAGGCTGGGCTCAGGCACGTCCCCCAACAGGGACATGTGGGCCCAGGTGCGGAGTTCCTTGAAGAGGCAGGCCCGGGACCCCCTGGAGGCCGTGGAAGGGGCTGCTTTCTTCGTATCACTTGACTGCGAGCCCGCGGGACTGACCAAGGAGGACCCCGCAGCGTCCCTGGATGCCTACGCCCACACCCTGCTGGCCGGCCAGGGCCACGACCGGTGAGTCAGCCCAGAAACTCGGGCTCCCCCTCCACCGGAGACCCCAGATCCCGATCCCCATAGCTAGGACTCTGGACATTCCACAGGTAGACACAGGCCCCCCACCTCAAACGGCCCCTGAGATCTAAGGGCCATGGACCCAGCGCCTGCCTTGAAATCTGGGCTCCTCTGATGCAGAGAATCCCTAAGCTCAGGGCCCCAGAACCCCATATCCGAGGACCTCCAGATACAGAACCCTAAGCCTGGGGACTTAAGACTCAGAAACGGAGTCCTCAGGCCTATGGCAGGTGCTCCACTGAGGACCTCACACCCAGGGAGCCGCAGACACCATCGTAGAGTTCCTCCAGGCGTCGCTGTTTCTGTGGCCCCGAAAGAAGCCTCCTCCCGGCCCAGCACCTGTCATTCTCGACCCGGTCTTGGCACATTCTTGCAAAATCACCCCCTCTCCCAACATGGCTCTGAGACCATCCGAGCCACCCACGAGAGGACCCCTTACTGGGACCCCAGCCCTGATTCCCAGGTCTCCTTACCCACAGGCCCCTCACAGCGCCCCCGCCGTCCTGCCTCCCTGCTCTCCGTGACCTCTCTGAACTTCCCCCACAGCTGGTTTGACAAGTCCTTCACCCTGATCGTCTTCTCCAACGGGAAGCTGGGCCTCAGCGTGGAGCACTCATGGGCCGACTGTCCCATCTCGGGACACATGTGGGAGGTAGGGTGGTCCTCCCACCCGCCCTCCTCCCCATTCCCAAAGACCTTCCTCTCCAAGACCTGAGGGTCAGAGGTCAAACTGAGGCTCAGAGCGAGGCAGAGCCCAGACTGGGGGGTCTGGGAGTCTGACCTGCCTTTGACACGGGCAGTTAGGACTCAAAGAGGGGAGGAGGGATTTGGCTGAAGTCTCAGAGGCAGGAGTTGTAGAATGTGATCCTGAGGCCCAGGTGAGTTCTCCCAGCCCCAGCAGCCTGAGCCCAAACCATCCAGCAGCTGGGTTTGCTGTGTGACCTGAGGCAAGTTACTCTCCTTCTCTGAGCCTCTACTTCCTCAGGTGAAAAGGTTGGCTTCTCTGGATCTTTAAGGATCTTTAAGCTCCTGTGCAGTCCAAAGATTGTAAAACTGGATTTCCTCTGTTTTATTTAGTCCCTAAGTCACAGGGGTGGCGTCTGGACCCCATCAGGTTCCCACTCTCCCATGGTGGTGGTGTGGTATGAAGGCCTGGCTGGGCCCCAGCGCAGGGACCGGGCATGCATGAGGGGAGCGGAGGCCCTTCTTGGGGGCAGCCCATGTGAGAGCCGACCTTCTGTGCCTGTCTTTCTCATTTGTGAAATGGGACACTTTTCTTCCCCTTTGAGTTTATTTTTGAATGAAACTCTCAATCCAATTCAACCTCACACCCTGCAGAAAATTCAGGCCAGCAGATCTCCTATGTACTTCCCCCACCCCCAAAAGGACTTAGGACAGGAGGTCGCTGGTTCGATGGCCCACAACCCCCAGAGAGGAAGGGACTGACACCCTCCATTTGTGCACAGTTCACTCTGGCCACGGAATGCTTTCAGCTGGGCTACTCAGCCGACGGCCACTGCAAAGGCCTTCCCGAGCCTCTACTGCCCCAGCCTCAGCGGCTCCACTGGGACCTTCCAGACAAGGTAAGGCCAGGTTTGGGGGCCACGCATCCAAGTCTCCAGATTTCTGTCTTTGACTCTAAACTCAGTCCTGACTCCAGTCTCAACCTCAGAAGCAACCCTATCCCTAACCCCACTCCGAACGTGTATCCCAACCCCCGTATGAGCCAAACTGCGCCCCAACTCCAGTCACTACTGCAGGCCTAACCCCAACTCAAGCCTTGTCCCACCGCCACTCCCTCCCGTCCCAGTCCAGTCTCCATCCTCAAACTCAACCCAGTCTTATCCGTTCCAACCCATCTTCCCTCCCCCCCAGAACTCACCTTCTCCCCCAATACCCTCATCCTACCTAAATTCATCCCATCCCCAATCCACTCCCTACCCAACCCCAAATTTAATCCTATCGCATTCCCAGTCCCAGCCCTAACACCATCCCACATCCATCCTCAACCCTAATTCCGTCTCAGAGCCAACCCCAGTCCTGTCGCGTGAGCTTGAGCTTCACTGCTGTCCCTGTCCCCATCTTTAACTAACCCTCCTCAACTCCATTCCCATCTTCGGCCCCATGCCCATAGTCTGCCCCAAACCTAATGCCATCCGCATCTCTACTTCTAGCCTGCTCCCGCTCTAACCCTCCCCTCATCTGTAAACCTGCCATTCCTCCCTCCCTCGTTTTCCAGGAGATCCATCAATCCATCTCTCTGGCTCTGAGAGGAGCCAGGACCTTGTCTGGCAACATCGACTGTCATGTCTTCCCCTTCTCCCACTTCGGCAAGAGCTTCATCAAACACTGCCACCTCTCTTCTGACAGCTTCATCCAGATGGCCTTGCAGCTGGCCTACTTCCGGGTCAGTTGGCTGCTCTGACCTCAGCCGCCTCTCAGGCCTTAGGTTCCCTGGGCCCAAAGACCTGCCTTTTCTGCCTTTCAACGACTCTTCTGGGTCATTGCCCCTGTGGGTCCGCCATCTTGATTTCTCTCTCTCAGTTACACACTCCTGGTGGGAAGAGGCTTGGTGGTCAGGACAGGTGGGTCAAGTGTGGGAAGACTTCTTGAGCCCAGCTGACAGGATCTTCTCCTCCTTGTCCCCCAGGACAGGGGTCAATTCTGCCTGACTTATGAGTCAGCCATGACACGCCTGTTCCTGGAAGGCCGCACAGAGACCGTGAGGTCTTGCACAAGAGAAGCCTGCGACTTCGTGAAAGCCATGGAGGACAGAGAGAAGACGGTGGGTGTGGGCTTCCTTCAAGGCTTCACTCGTCCCTACATTCTCACTTAGACATTTAATGGAGCCAGTGAGGGCCAGGCATTAGGGACCAGGGAGGAGCCGTGGTGTCTGACCTCAGGGAGCTCACGGAGGGGAAGACACAGATAGTTTGCCATACTGAGGAGCACCTGAGAGGGAGCCAGTTCCACAGCATAGCTCTCTCCATATGACTGTGGCTTCTGTTTCCCAGCATTCCTCATGCTCCCTCTATGACATGAGGGGCTTGCTCAGAAATCACCCCCAGGCACCCCTGTTCCCTTTCCCCCCTACTCAAAAGGTATCATGATTCAAGGGAAGGAGCTGGGGCTCTAGAGTCAGGCCTGGGAACCCACCTGGCTGTGCTTAGATGTGTGACCCCAGGCAAGTTACTTCCCGTCTCTGAGCCTCCGTTTTCCCTCCGTAAAACAGAGTTGATATCTCGGCCTTGCAGGGATGCTGCAAGCTGGGTTGAGGCCAGGGGCATGACAGGCCCCAGCAGTAAGCCCACTTCTGTCTTTCCATGACCCTGACCTCGGGGATCCCAGGCCCCACAGTGCCGTGCCCTGCTCCGCGTGGCCGTGGACAAGCACCAGGCTCTGCTGAAGGCAGCGATGACCGGACAGGGGGTCGACCGCCATCTCTTCGCCCTCTATGTGGTGTCCCAATTCCTCCACCTGCGGTCGCCCTTCCTGACCCAGGTTGGGGGGCAGGGAAAGGGTTAGAGACTGAACGGGGAACCACAGGAGAAATAAGGTAGTTCAGGGTGTTATGCACAAAGGATGACTCAACAAGAGAAAGTTGGGGAGACTCGGAAGAGGGGGCAGGAGAAAAAGGGGGAGAGAGAGAAGGGGAAAGTGGAGTGAAGACAGAGAAGAAATAGGGGCGGTCAGAGGAGAGGGGCGTGGTCTGTGGAGGGCTTGTGGGCGTGGTCATGGTGGGGTTAGGGAAGGGGTGTGGTCAAAAGGAGAGGGTGGAGCCACGGATGGCACTGACTGGGGCAAATAGGCAGTTAGGTGAGAGGAGGGCAGAAAGGACCAGGGCAGCTTGGCACGGACTGGGTGTGGCCCTGCTGGTCTCTGTCTTCCCTGTCTCCCTCAGGTTCAGGAGGAGCAGTGGCAGCTGGCCACCAGCCAGGTTCCTGTTCAACAAAGGCACCTATTTGATGCCCAGAGTTTCCCCGACTATGTTTCCTCTGGCGGTGGATTCGGGCCTGTGAGTGCGGCTGGGCCCTGGGTCCTGAAGGAGAAAGGGACGGGCTACTTCATTCTTATTCTGTCCCCTCTCCAGGCTGACGACCATGGGTATGGTGTTTCTTACATCTTCATGGGGGACAACATGATCACCTTCCACATCTCCAGCAAAAAGTCAAGCACAAAAACGGTGAGAAAATTGAATGCACAATGCCCCCTGCTCTCTAATCTACCCTCCCAGCTCCTCCTCCCTCAGACCCGAAGTCCAGACCCCAGTCCCTCCTCCCTCAGATCAGGAGTCCAGACCCCAGCCCTCCTCCCTCACGGTGGGACCCCTCTTCCACTGGCCCCAGGCCTGAGACACCCCTCCTTCTAGGACTCACACCGGCTGGGGCAGCGCATCGAGGACGCTCTGTGGGATGTGGCCTCCCTGTTCCAGGAAGGGCAGCGTATTAAATGCAGGATCAGAGGGTTAGGGGAGGAGGACTCAGGACACGGGTGTGACTCTCTCCCCTGCCAAATTAGGGGCACCAGGGTAGCCACAACGTCCACCAGCTTTTGACCCCTTCCAGCAGGGAGCTGGTCTCCCCAGGAACTAAGGGATGGACTCTGCAGCGGGGCTGGTCCAGGGCAGAGGCAGCCTTTTTTTTGTTGGAAAATCCCACATCTGATCCAATAAAGATGCATGAGCTGGGCGTGTGGTGTCTGCTCTGCTCTTGGATTGGGCCGGGGTGGGAGAGGTGAGGACCTGCCGATGGAGGAGAGACGTTCCCGTGTGTCCCAGGCCCGACCATGAATTCCCCATTATAATCACAGCTGGAGCCATAACCCTCGATACCTTCCCCGTGCAGCCTGGTCCCCATCTAGTCACACCAAACTCCACCATCCAGGCCCATCCCAATCCTAATATGCCCACGAGTTCTCATTAGGCCCCGACACCACTGCCCAGCCCCCAACCCACCTGCAAGCCTAAGGCTCAGTTGACACATTCCAACAGAATTCCCCAAGAGTCACATAGTCCCACCCCGTTTCTGCCTCCACCTCAATGATGGGTTCAGTTCCTGTGACCAGAAAATGTCCTACCTGATGTCACCTAGCGACAGCCGTGATGCCAGGGCACCACACCCAGTCCTGCAGCCGCCATGCAGAGCTGCATCAGCAACACCGACACACAGGCGCATCCGACGCCCAACTCCACCAGCCCCACCAGAGCTCCCATCTGGTCGCCGCCATAACCCAAACTCAAATTTACTAGTGGTGACCAACACCACCCTTCTCCCGGACTCCCCACACCACCCCATCTGACCACACCAAGGTCCCAAGCACCCGTTCCACCACCGCCGTGATTCCAGTATGAACCCATGAATCCAAGCCCCGTTGCTTCCATTCGGTCAAGTACAGTAACACTAATCCAACAATGAAATCAAATTCCTAAAACCTTTAACCTCCATCAGCCCAGCTTCCACACCTAACCCGCCAATTTTAGTGGTTTCAAAAAAATGTCCCCAGCTCTAGGACGCTCGTCCCTCCGAAAGCTGGACCTTCATTCCCTCCTGGTGAGTGTGGACTGGATTTAGTGATGGCTTCTTCTGAAAGACTGTGGTAGGGGCGCCCCCTTGTGACGCAGGAGGCTGAGGCGGCTGTGCTGTGGAAGCAGGCCCTGCTAAACTAATTTTAAAATGCTGCTTTCTCTTCTGCCTTCCCTCTAACAAAAAAAAGAAAAAGAAAAGAAAAAGACTGTGGGAGAAGTGACTAGGGTATAAAACACATTCTGGCTTCCTTCTTGCTCTCTGAGTCACCTGCTCTGGGAGAAGTCAGCCACCCTGTCATGAGGAGACTCAAGTAGCTTTGGAAAAGCCCGCCTGGAAGAGAACTGAGGCCTCCTGCGAACAGCACATGAGGATCCTGTGAAGGCATCATCTTGAAATCAGATGTCCCAGACCCAGTCAAGACTTCAGATGACTGCAGGCCAGCTGACAACTTTTTAAAGAAAGGTTTAAGCAGGGATGAAGACAAGTAGGCAGGCAGGAAGAGAGGAGGGAGAACCATTTCAGTTGTTGCACATCTTGGTGGTTCTCCCTGGTCTGGGATGCGAACCCAGGTCTCTGGGATGCAAGTGGACTGTGCTGGGGCTGAAGGCAGTTGACCAAACCACTACTCCACCAGGGTACTCCAGAGAATAACTCTATTGTTTGAGTCACCCCGTTTGGGGCATTTTGGATGTCCAAGGATATTAATACAGGGTTATTATTCAGCTCATCTCCAATACTGCAATTTATATGATATATTTGGTCAGAATATATATATATATATATATATATACATATATATATATATATATATATATATATATATATATATATATTTAAAGGAAAGGTGCAGGCAGGAATGAAGCCAGGCAGGCAGTAAGAGACAGGACCAAGAAGTATTTTATTATTTTATTTAGTTGTTCATCTTGGTTGTTCTCCTCCAACTGAACCCAGGTCCTTGGATGTGTGTGGATTACACTCAGCCGGAGGCAGCTGACCAAACTGCTAATCCACCAGGCCAAGCCTGACTTTATGTTCTTAAGAGAGATTTTAGGTTTGCAGCAAAATAGAGCAGAAAATACAAAGATTTCCCATAGACCCTCTGCCCCCACACCCAGAGCACCCTCTCTGCTCTATACAGAACTAGAAGCCTTGCTAAATACCATCCCATAATACCCGGGCCGCGGGTAAGAAAATCAAGTTGGGCAGGCGCCACTGAGGGGACTATCACAATTTGGAACCAATCAGTAATGTGTTGTCAGAGAGGAACTTTCCAGACTGACTATAGCATCCTCTTCTGGGTGGAGGGGTTGCCTTCAGATGCACACATGTCCCTTTTTGTCCCTGTAGTGACTTCTAGCATCCTTACCTTTAAGAAATGCACGCTAAGGCGCACCCTGGTGGAGTAGCGGATTTGTCAGCTGCATTTGGTCTGGAGCGCAGGCCACATATCCCAAGGACCAGGGCTTAAGACCTGGCGCTGGGATGAAAACCAGGATGAACAATGAAATACAAGCTTTTTCCTCTTCTCTCTTCCTGCCGTTCTTCATTCCTGCCTGCATCTTTATGAGAGAGAGAGGGAGAGAGAGAGAGAGAGAGAGAGAGAGAGAGAGAGAGAGAGAGAGAGAGAGAGAGAGAGAGAGAGAGAGAAATGCATGCTAAAAAAAGTGCTGCTAAGGACCTGGGTTCCTGATCTAGGGCCTCGGGGAAAAACACACACAGACAAAAATAATAAATAGCACTGACTTATTATCTTCACAGTTCTGGAAGTCAGAAATCTGTGCCAAGTCTCACTGGCTGAAATCAAGGTGTCAGCATTTCTTTCTGGAGACTAGGCAAGACATCATTTCATGAGGTTTTTCTAGAACATTTCTAGAAGCCACCCCTACCCCATTCCTAGGTTTATGACTCCTCCTTTTATTTTCATAGTCAGTACCCTGCATTGCTCTGGGCCTTTCTCAACTCCTGCCATCACCTTTCACTCACAAATACCCTCGTGATTAGTCAGTCCTATGACTGAATGGCTGAGTTATTACGCCCAACGTGGAACAAAGCCCATAGCTGGATGCCAGCCTTTAGAAGTGGGGGAAGGTTTACCATGGAGAGGTGTCCCTGGAGGAAGAGGGAGGCCTGCTCTCAGATCCATGTTGCTGACTGTCGGGATTACAGAGGTTTTATAGGTAAAGCACACCTGGAAAGGGCAGTGAGAGGGGAGGGGCGGCATTTGGGGCGCTCTGCAGGCGTGGCAATGGCAGAGCCTGTGGCATGAACAGGGACTCTGCTGGCTTATCAGGCTGATCACAAGTCCTGTGCCTCAGTGGGAAACCAGTTCAATCCACCCTCTGTGCTCCTCTGGCTAAGTTTACCTGTAACCAGACTGTTAAATGTCACAGATTCCTGCATGCCCTGGTGGAGTAGTGGTTAGGTCAGTCACCTCTAAGGAGCAGAGGCCACATACCTTTGGGTTCAAGTCCTGGGTTTGGAGGGGAAATAACCAGTGTGAACAACTATATAAATAGACAATGAAGTGCTTCTTCCTCCTCTCTCTTTCTACCTGCCTGCTGACTCACCTTCATTCCTGCCTGCACCTTTCCTTGAAAAAAAATCACATATTCCTCAGTTTATGATGAACCGATTTTGCTGGATGGCTCGGTTCACTGGATCACAGTTTACTGCCTGGTTACTGGCCCACCTGGAAAATCCAGGACTGACTCCCGATCCTGAAGTCAACTGATTAGCAACCTTAATCACATCCACAACTTTATTTCCCCTTTAACATGTGGCATAACACTTTCACAGGATACAGGGCTTAAGAACGCACATCTTTGAGGGGACTATAGTTTGACCTACCACAGGGGCATCGATGAAGCAAGATTAAACAAGAGCTGAAAGTTCGTGAAGCTGAGAAAAGAACTTAGGGGAGGAGGATCTCCATATTCTTGTACTTCTGTATGTGCTTTAAAATCCCAGAGCAAAGAGTTAAAGCAGTAAAAATACTACTCAGCGTTTTTCGTCCTCTGTCAGCTGATTCTAAGGGATTTCCTGCTCCTGGCGCGCCCACCGTCATCGTCATTGTCAGCTGAGGAATAGACGCTGGTGCAGCAATGCTGGCCCATCTGTTTCTTCAGCCAATTGGTGTTCTCTGACCCTGCTTATTCCTGATCCCAGATCCTCCTGCTGATAAATCACTGCTGGTCTACCCATCTGTGATGCTTGGGAAGGTCCAGCAGAACAGATTTATGAGGGTCCTGACCGGCTGCATGTCACATGATGTCCTGTGACCTGACACTCGTCTCCATCTGGGCTTGCAGCATGCCAGGTGTTTTTAGAATGGTGCAGGTCCTTGCTTCTGAAACCTGGGGTCGATGCTGTGACCCCCTGTTGGGAGGCTCCTTGGCATACACTCTACTTGCCATCCTTGCCAACCCAGAGAGCCTACTGGGTTCTGTGGAAAGTTGACGTTTGTGAAGCCATTTTTAAAAATGGAGCTGGGTCTATTCACAACAGCTAAGAACTGGAAATGATTAAGTGCCCAGCATCAGATGATGGATGAAGAAGATGTGGTCCATATACACAATGGAACATGACACAGCCCTGAGAAGAGAGGAAACTGTCATTTGAATAAACATGGATGGAACTAGAGGGGATGATGCTCAGTGAAACAAGTCTAAAGAAGAAAGACAGACACCAGATGACCTCACTTATAGGTGGAATGTGAACAGACAAAACAAAGGAACAGATGAAACATAATCAACCCTGGAACATTTGCAACAGAACTGGGGTTCCCAGTAGGGAATGGGGCAGGTGGGGACAAATGGTGGCAGAGCCCACGGGACAATGGGGATGAACACTCAGTGATGTGGTGGAGGGCAGGGTGTGTTGACATATATCTAAGAGATGGGAACCTATATAAGAAATTATTTTAATTTGTAGAATAATTACTACAATAAAAATAACTTAATTAAAAAAGTACATGACCCAGGGGAAAAAAAATGGAGCTGGGAGTCTTATAGAGAAATTGCATTACCTGTCTCAAAAGGGACCAAAAGACTTTGGATGGGGTCAAAAGCAATTGTGCTAAGAAGCCATGAAGCAAACAATTGTTTGAGACTTTCAGCTGGAGAGTATAATCCCTTTAGTTCGTCCTTTCTAGAGAGTCAGTGCCAGCTGAGCGCTGCCAAGCGTTGTGAAATCTGGCTAACACTCATCACCTCTTTTCTTTATCCCCTTCCTCATCTTCCTCTTTTCCTCCCATGCCTACCGGTCTTTGTCCCTCTCTGGGGCATGTTTTCAGTCTTTTACCGGAATCTGTGCTCCCCGAATTGCAATTTCCCCTTTGCCTTGTCACTTGCCCCTGTGAGTTTGAGGTTGGCAGTTCGGTGACCCAGTCCTGATATGGGGCCTTTCCAGATGGAGTGACCACGTGAGTCTTAAGGGCTGGGGAGAATCACCAAAAGAAATAAACAAGTGAATTAAAGGGTTTCTCAGCCTCTTCCTTCCTTCCTGTAATGCTCCTTCCCCTGCATCCTAGTGGAGTAGTGGTCAATCACCTCCAGAGTAGGCTGACCATATTTCACAATGGAAGAAAACAGGATGGGGTTTTTGGGCCCCCTCAACAGACTGGGCCTGAGGCAACTCTACTGCCCTATGGCCTGAGTTACAGACGGCCCTGGTTTGTTAAAAGTGGGGTAAAATTAACACTTGGGAAATACAAAAACAAATACTGTGATCCCCTTTAAAACGTGACAGATGGTCAACCTACTCCAAAGGAGCACAGGCCACATAACCCTGTGTTTGATCCCGGGTCGGGGGGTGGGGTGGGGGGGTGGGGACAACCAGTGTGAACAACTAAATAAAAATAAAATGCTTTCTCTAACTTATTGCCTGCCTATTCGCCTTATGCCTGCCTGTGCCTTTCCTTAAAACACACAGCGCCCCCTGGTGGAGCAGCGGTTGGGTCAATCACCTCCAAAGGAGCACAGGCCACATATCCCTGGGTTTGAGTCCTGAGTCCGGGGAAAACAACCAGTGTGAACTACTAAATCATAATAAAATAAAGATGCTTCCTACTCCTCTCTCTTAAAAAAAAAAAAGAAAGAAAGAAAAGAAAAAGAAACAGAAACAGAAACCTGGCAGACCCTGGTGGCTCAGGTGTTAAGGCCATGCCTGGGGTACAGTTCTCATACAGATCAAAGGCCCAGTTTCAACACCCAGACCAGAGGGAACAACTAAAATGGATAATAAGTAAAATGCTTCTTCCTTCTCTATCTTCATTCCTGCCTGCCTTCCTTCCTCTTAAAAAACAAAACAAAAGCAAACACACATGACAGGTGGGGATCACAGGAACTCCAGAGTTGATAGGGCAGAAATATGTATACCATGGGCACCCCATTTCTATCCAGCATCTAAAGTGGGGGGCAGACTGTGGGATGAAGCCCTTCACCCCTGGAGTCTGGGCTAACTCTAGGTAGTATGTGTCAAGCTTGAATTGTTGGGGGTCTGCCCTTAGGGGTCATATGCTGAGACACCGGCAGATCATATAAAGGCCAAGGACGTGGGTCCACGACCAGGCTGGGGTGAAAATACAAAACAAAAACAAATCAATGAAGATGCTTCTTCCTCCTCCCCCTTCCTTCTCTAAATAAGAATTGTTGTACGCCTAGTTGGTGCCAAAGAATCAAGAGAAGTAGTTGGTGTGGAAAAGCACTTTCAAAACCCCCAAATAATATTTTGAATAGTTTCACTATTTTTAGATGCTTTATTATGACATATTTGTCAAATATTATTATATGCAGTTTTTTTTTTTTAAAGGAAAGGTGCAGGTAGGAATGAAGGTGAGTAGGTAGACAGGAAGAGAGAGGAGGAAGAAGCATTTTATTTTATTTCTATTTGGTCGTTCACACTGGTTACTTCCCTCTGGATCTGATCTTCAACGCAGGGGTATTGACTTGCATCCTTTGGAGGCGATTGACTTAACCACTGCTCCACCAGGAGGCACATATATAACATATATATAATATATATGTACGGTTTTAATATTTACCATCTAATCTTCCAAGACCATGTTGATTAGTATTAACTTATATTTTAACATATTGGCTTTAGTCCTATCTTATTATTCTTCTATAGAAAAAAACCCCTGCTTCTTTCCTTTATTTCTTCAGAAGTTCTTAGGATAATTGCGTCAAATCCTTAAAAAAAAAAAAAAAAAAAAAAAAAAGTCCTGTTGGAATTTTGGTCGAATTTGCATTAAAACCACAACGGGGCCGGTCTGGTGGCCTAGTGGGTTACAGCGCAGTCCACATACATCCCAAGGTCCCTTGTTCAAGACCCGAGGCTGGGGGAAACAACCAGGATGAACTACTAAATAAAACAAAATGCTTCTTCCTCCTTTCTCTTCCTGTCTGTCTTCACCTTCATGCTTACCTGTACCTTTCCTTAAAAAAAAAAAAAAAACCCGCCCATGTCCACAAAAAACCACACGTAATTTGGACGGAGCTAACATTAGCCAATATTTGAACTAGTTATCCAGGAAAATTAATTTCCTTTCACAGAGTCAAGCAAATATACTTGGACCTTGGAGTACACAGAATTGGCTTACTCATAATTTCTGGTTCTTGGCACGCATTACTGCATGTGCGTGGATTATCATGTTGTTGTCTCTTGGCTTTGAATCCACCAGATGTCCTGAGTCACAGGAATCCTGCACTTTGAAGCCCGCACTTCACTTTGCCAGCCGGCGGTGCTCGACTCTGCCTCTAGGGGGCACCAAAGAGACGGTAGACGCCAGGCTGGGGAGAAACGGACTCAGTCCTTCCGGTTTTGCTCCTTTCCTGTTGGTTTCTTGTTCCATCAGCAAGACTCCACCCTGGCGGAGGCAGCTCCTTCCCGCGGCAGCTGCTAAGTCTAGCTTGCAGTTTTCCCAAGTCTTGCACACCCTCGGAGACGCTAGCACCATTTCCGCAGCTCTTCCTCTGAATCTCCCTGGTAACCCTTCTCTGAGAGCAGACGCATCAGCATTAGTTGAGCAGTGGCCTCTCTTCATGATGTTTATTTTCTTTGGGTGTGTGTGGTTTGTTTTTTTTCCTTCCTGTGGACCAGGGTCTCAAACCCAGATTCTTGGGCTTTACGTGGCATGCACCCTAGAGGCAGATTTGGTGCCAAAAGATTGCACCAAACAGGTGTTTTCTTCCTTTTTTTCTGAAGGAAAGTAGTGAGCAGGAATGAAGGACAGTAAGTAGGCGGGGAGAAAAGGAAGAAGCATTTCATTTTCTTTTTATTTAGTTGTTCACACTGGTTGCTTCCCCCTTGGGACCTGGGACTCAACTCCAGGGATATTTGGTTTGCTCATTTGGAGTTGATTGGCCTGATTGCTGCTCCACCAGGGCACATTAAGTATTTTCGTTTTTGCCACCCTTTCCTCCCTCTCCTTCCTCCTACTCCTCCGCCTTCCCTCCCCACCTTCTCCTTTCCCCCTTCTTCTCACCCCCAGGACCCAAACCTGAGTCCTTGAGATATATGCGGACTGAACTCAACTGGAAGTGGGGGACCTAATCGTTACTTTGCTGGGATTTGCTGCCTGGAACAGGGGAAAGGAGGAGGTGCCGCCAGAGACTGAGAAACTCAGAGAGAGATGGAAAGGTGGGGTCAGGGAGCCCACAGCCTTTGTGGACTGAGAGCCCTGAATATTCTGCCTCCCACCTATTTATTGGGTTCATATACAGCATTGCTTCAAGCAGCTTATGCAAACAATTTTATCTTTACATTGGATTTGCTTATACATCCTTTTGCTTTCTAACTTTTGTTTTGGCTAGTGAAGAGTTACAGGCACACTGCCCCAGTGCTTTCCCACGGTGACCCAGGCCAGATGCTCCTTGATCTTCTGCCAACTCGCACTTCATCCTTACTCTACTTTCTGCCCCCAACATTACTCCAAGGCTCACCATAGCTGGCTGTTGACTGGAAATCTTAGCAGTAAAATAATCATTACCGTGTATTTTGTATGGTACATGTATTATACTGTATTCGTACAATCAATCTAGAGAAATGAAAATGTTAAGAAAATCTTGAGAAAAGACATAGTATTGTATTTATTGATACCTTATGTTTTCATCTTCTTTATAAATGCACCTGTGCAGTTCAAACCTTTTCTGTCCAAGGGTCAACTGTACTTCAAGTTTAAAAGTAGCATTACTGTGGAGATATTAAATATGTCCACAAACTGACATTCTCTTCAAAATATGTCTGCAAATGCTTTGCCACACCCCTTGAGTAGGATGTGAATTTGGTGACTCAATTCTAATGAAGAGAAAAAAGGGAAGTGATGATATGCAACTTTAGAGACGATGTCAGCAAAACACTGAAGCTTTCCACTTGTTCACCTCTGGATTTCTTGCTCTGGGGGAAGTTAGCTGCCATGAGATACTGAGGCCTCCAAACAAGATCCATGTGAGTGTGCCATCTTGGAAGAACCACTTCCGGCCCCAGTCAAGCCTTCAGATGACAGCAGCACTATCGGGCATCCTGATTGCAACCTCATGAGGACCCTGAGCCACAACCATCCAGCTAAGTTACTCCTGGGTTCATGAGCCTCAGAAATCATGTCCGAATTTGTGATTGTTTTAAGCAGTTAAGCTGGGAGGAGGGTAAGTTTCTTACATAGTAATAGGCAATGTAATTATACTCATGTATGGCTTAATGACCTTTTGGTCAACAGTGGACCCCATACATGACTATGGTTCCAATAGTTCATAGCATATAACCTAGGAGTGTAGTAGGCTACACTATTCAGGCTTGTGTAATGACACTCTATGATGTTATCACAATGACAATGCCACATAACAATGCATTCACAGAACATCTCCATCATTAAGCAACACTTGACCGTATCTAGTAAAAATCACCCTAAAAAATATGTTGGCTTGAGGCCTTCCAAAACTGTACCACAGAACCTTATTTCTGTATCCTATCTCCTTTTCAAAGAACTAGACCCTCATCAGCTCCTCTCTGGAACCAGGACATCCCACTGGCTGAGGACTGAGTCACAGTGAGCACATGGGTGCCTGGTGTGTGTGTGTGTGACTTCTTAGCCATCTTTTGGTGCCAAAAAAGAGACAGAATTCATGCCAGCATGAGGGGCCATTTATTGTTCAGGGGTTGGACCCCCACGTTTTGGGGGAGTCCCCCCACCACTTCCTCCCCCCATTGTCCCTGTGGACCCCTCAAGTGGCAGGTTGCTAAGTTGGTCATGGAGGGAGCACATCTTCAAGTGTAGATAGTCCAGAGTGGCCACCTTCTCCCTGTAGTGACGGAGCGGGGGGTTGGAGCTGCTGGGACTAGGTGCCACAGGGCTGAAGCGGAAGGAGGGAGTGACTCAGGCCCTTTCCCCAAGACCTCACCCTCCTCCCATGCCCTCAGCCTCCGTCCTCACTCCGGCTTCATCTTGTCCGTCAGCAGCAGGTTCTTGGCCCGCAAGGCTTCGTCTTGGGCCAGTCGAAGGGTGGAGCTCAGGGCCTCTGCCCTGACGTGTTTGGCCAAGGCCTGGCGCTCCAGCTCCTGGGGAGAGGAGTGTTGGCGCGGCTGGGCTTGCCGGACAGGGCTGGGGGTGGAGGGGGAGCTGGATCGCAGAGGGCAAGGGGCAGGGTCCCATGGGGCCTGTGTTCCTCCCCACATGCTTCAAGTGGAGCCTGACCCCAGCATCCCACAAAGCACTGGCCTTCCAAATTCCATGGTGCGCTCAACCCATGTGTATCCTGCTGTCTGTCCCCTAACGCACTGCTTCTGTGTCCAGCAAGCAGCTAAGCAGTGTCTGTGCTCTTGTTCCGAATGTCCATGAACCATCAAGCACTTGATATGTGTTTGGGGTTCAGTATCCCATCACATGGTGACCTCCTACATCCTCTCATTCACACCCCTGTGACTAGCATCTTTGTCACAGTGGTGGTCGTGAGTGTCCCAGTTTTGTCTGCTGCATCGCCGCAGGCCCCCAGCCCCATCCCGCACTCCTCCTGTAGCTCTGCCCCCTCACAGTGCCACACCCCACTTGCCACTGCAACCTGTATCCCATCACATGAGAGCCCAGTAGCCCATCGTACATCAGATCTGTTTCAGAGCGTACACAGGCCTCAGGTTCCACAAACAATTGGCATGAGTCTAACCGCCTATGAAAGGCTGTGGCCCCATGGCCCATATGCATGAACTTACTGGGACCTATATGTGCTGGGTCCCTGTCTGATCTCAGTGACTCTAGCTAATGTATTGCCTGTCTCAAGAACTACAGAAAATCAGGCTTATGAGCCATCGATGGGGGTCTGTGCCTCCTGTCCCTCAGTGCACCTGGACGAATATCCCGTCATGCTTTGAGCCCAAGTCCTTCACTGAAGGTTCCATAATGACTGTCCAGGAACCCTACCCCCACCCCCAGGCCCCCCCCAAACCTGCTGCCCACAGCTCAGCCCTTCCGATTCTGCCACACACCAGCAGTACCCTTGTGCCCGGGGCTCCCCTCCCTCTGCTTTGATAGTAAAGTGGGGCATGGTGGCCCCTGGTTCCTGGTACCAGAATCTTCTTGTGTAGCCGCTGGCAGCTGGGGCAGGCGGGAGCCAGGCCCCTCTGCTTCACCTCGTCCACTAGGGGGGTCAATGCTCTCTCCAGCAGCTGCTGCAGGGACTCTGAGGACAACTGCTGCCCCTGGCTGGGGGAGGGGTGGTCAACAGGTAAGAGAGGCCTAGTACCAATGTCCTTCCCAAGATGCCGCATGCCCACCTGTCCAGCCTCCCCCAGGTCCGCTGGTCCAATGTTCTGCACCCAGGCAGCGTTCCCAACAGGCCCTAGAGAATTCCCACTCCCACTAGACAGCCCTCAGTTCAGCCACCGTTCACACTTCCCACAGTTCATTAGTTAAACCTGACCCCCAAGTTCTGCGGAGTTCTCCACCCTCTTCCCAATATGGACCAACCACGGTAGAGCCAGACCGAGGTCCTGCCTTCCCACAATGCGCCACACTCTATCATTGTAGAAAGCTTGAGATCTGTCAGTCTTCCGCGCGTCCCACAAATACTGACTTCGCTTCGTGAGAAGGGAAGAAATGCAGCCCCCATAATGCTGCAGGATGATCTGTCTTCCCCCGGGCGGGGAGGGGCGACCTGTCTATCACATTGAGTACCGTCCCCACCACTTTCGGCCACTTCATCTAATGCTTACTCTCCAATGTGACCTAGAAAGCACGCGGAGCCGGGCTCCGTCCCCTTACCTGGCACAGCGGGCGCAGGAGCCTTGGGGAGCCCGATCCACGTTCATGGAGAGGTCAGACCCTCTCCGGGAGCTCTGAAATTGCCGTCCCAGCTCCTCTAGAATCGGTTTCACTGGGCCCAGCCCCTCCAGTTCGCTCCTCAATGAAGCCATAGACACTGCGGACCGCTCCACCCTGAGATGGGAGAGTAACCAGAGCTGCGAGGTCCACACTCCACCACAGAGCCTAGTAAAGCTTCACCCATTATTAGTCCAGCACCTCGGTGTCCATTCTGTCATACCCCATCCTGCCCCGCCCCTCTCTACTCTGATTGGCCCTCCTTTTGAGTTTTGCGCGCCAATTGCTCCTCTCTGCTCTCTAATTGGTTTTCCTACCTACTTGGCTCCTCCCTTTGTCCTTGAAGGTATAGAACCTAGCGCCTCTCCAATTGGCTCCACCCACCAGTCCTTATTTGGTAAGACACGCCCCTCCCTGCTCTAATTGGAGCTTCCTCCTGTCAGTATATGGCCTCTCTAATTGATTGGTCCACCCCCACCCCTTTCCCTCAAGGCCCGGCTCTCCCACACCCTCCACGCGCACCCTGGCCCTGCCCCTTACATGGTGCACAGCTCGTCCGCCTTGCCCCGCAGCTCCTGCAAGCCCCGCGCCGTCTGCGCCTGCTCTCGCTGCGCCCGCTCCCACTGGCCCAGGAAGCCGTCCAGCCTTCCTCCTAGGCCCCCCAGCAGCCTCAAGGCCTCCTGCACGGCCCCCTCCTCCTGATGCCACCGGGCGGTCAGCGAGGACACCTCTCTCCTGGACGGGTAGAGGGAAGAAACGGGTCAGGGTCAGGTATTTGCACGCCTCCATCGGCCCACCCCCGGACCTGCCCCAGACCCATGCAGTCCCTAAATTCTGGCCCGTCCATTTCTCGGAATCCTTCCATACCTTTCGGAACCCCGCCTCCATCCCCTTTTCAGGTTTCCGGGCCTTTCCTTAGTCAGGCTCCCCAGCTCCACATCAGCTCCTCCAGATACCGCTCACCCAATCCAGCCCCACTAGACTTGGAGGCTAGAAAGACTTGCACTCTCCCAGGACCTGCCCCCAATTCTCTGGAGGCGGACCTCCCTCCTGCCAGCCCTTGGCTCTTCGAAGTCCAGCCCCTCCAAGTTAGGGCTCCAAGGCTTCCCGGGGCTCCACGCCCCGCCCCTACGATACCTAAGCTCCTCGAGGGCAGCTGTGACCTTCTGCAACTCCTGTTCACTCACGATGGGGGCCTCTCCTGCCCGGGGCCCCATTCCCCAGCCTCCCGGGGCCAGGCCTCGAGGTCGGGGAGGTTCCTCGGGACTTCCTGGCGGCCCAGAGCAGGCCTGGGCCTGGGCAGCTGGACCCAGGCCGTGCCTGGAGAGGCCGGCCTCCAGCTTCTGCTCCAGTTCCTGCAGCTCGGCTTCTTGCCTCCGAGGCGTCTCATCCTGCAGTTGTTGCTGGAGGTAGCGCAGTTTCTCCTGGGCGGAGAAGGAGAGCAAGGTTACCGCCTTTTGCTCCGGTAACCGCCTGCCTCCCCAATGCACTTAATATATCCTCAAGGTCGGCAAGTAAATGGATGTGGGGACACGATACTGGGACGTCTGTCTTGAAAATGGATTCCCGCTTGCTATGAGGAGGGTGGGATAGCTTTGACCTCCGAATGTCTACTTCCATGTCTGCATCCAGTCCTCCAGCCCCACACTTCAATCCTCAAGGTAGCAAATCCCAGTCCTTTTCATTTTGGAAGAACTGAAGCTTTTCCAACATTTTGCTGGGACGTGATTGGGTATATGGCCAGCACATCCATTCTGCCACGAGTCCCTCTCTCTGGGACCTGAATGTGACTTTGCACAAAGAAGTGTGACCGTGAACACGAAAGGACCTTTAGTGATGGTGATGGTGGTGGTGGTGGTGACAGGTGAGAAAGTCCCACCTGAAGTCTACCTGCAGGTACCTCTTGCGTCTGATCCTCCCCCCACCCTACCTGATCCCGGGGACAACCTCTTACCTCCAGCAGGGCAGAGTTCTGTTTGAGGACATTGGTTTTGATTTCAGCGTCTTCCACCGATCGGGTCACCTTCCGGCAGTTCTCCTGGGTCAGGATACCAGGGCAGGGGCCCTGCCTTCCCATTCTAGTTCCGCCTCCTGACCCTTCTCCTCGCTCTTGCCTTACAAACTCCGTGTCCAAGACCTACCCACTGCCTCTCCACTTCTGCCTGCTGGTCTGCCTCTTAGCAGCCTAGTTCCCTTGGCTAACAGAATGGCTTCCTCCTTAAACCCCTCCCGTGCTGCTCTTCCCTTCCTTCCGTTTCTCTCTACCCACTCAATTCCTCTGACTTTTCCTGCCCTCCTCTTCCCACTTCCACTCCCTTCTCTCCTCCCCACTCCCGCCCCCCAGCAACTCACCTTGAGTTGACTGCAGTACCCTTCCAGTTCTTCGGCCTCTTGCCGCCTTCTCTCCAGATTCTCACTCAGCACAGAACACTCGCTCTGGAGCACAGGAGGGAGGACGGGTTAGCCAGGGACACCAGGGGACAGACACCCCATGGGGAGGAGGACCTGGGGCTGGGAAGGTTCCTTTTCCTTCTGAGCCTCAATTCCCCAACTGGGCTATAGGTCCTTGAATTGGAGGAAGGCTCTTAGAAGGCCCTGGAGGAAATGGTGTGTGGGATGAAGGATGGGGTGTGGCGGTGGCGATCCTCACACCTGCAGCGTCTGCACGTGCTGATTGACTCGCGTGGTCTTCTCCTTCAAGCTGGTGATGGAATCTTTGGCCCGCACCAATCCGCTGTTGACCCCACTCTGGGGAAGAATGAGACACTGGTGACTCTATGGGCATATGGGAACAAACCTTAACCCCAAGAAATAGTCTAGACTGGGTTTCCATCTTGATTCTGCTCTGGAATGGCTCTGTGACTTGGAGCCAGGGCCTCGCCTCCTTGACGCCTGGTCTTCCTGCTCTGTAAAACCAGGGGTGAGCTCACGTTCTGCTCAGTGGGCAGGAAGAAATGAGGCGGATCCAAGAGGGGGTCGGGGCGCGAGGCAGATGGTCTGGAGCACACATTGAGAAATACCTTTGGAGCCCACAACAAACATGTACTCTGGGTCTCCAGTGGGAGGCCAAGCCCTGAAAAATGTTCTCTCTTTTATTTCTCACAATCACATCTCTGGAGGTTTATTTGACCCATTTTACAAGTGAGGCAAATGAGGTTCAGGGAAGGGACATCCCTTGTTCTCCAAGATCTGCAGCACATGAGGTGGCCTCATCAGAAATTAAACCCAGAGTCTTTTGTTTAGACTATGTGAGGCTGGACATCCTCATAACGACGACCTTGTATCACCAGTAAATGAGTTGTGACTTCTGCCAAATAAACTGGCTCAGGAGGATGCCTGCAGCGGATCCACCCTCCCCTCTTCTATGTTTAGAAGAGTTAGCCTGGCACAAGACTGCTCAGCCGAAGACTACATTTCCCAGACTCCCTTGCAGCCAGGTCGGTCATATGACCATATATTCTGGCCAATGGGATGTGAGCGGCATGCGGACGGAGATGTGGAAAGCTGACGTCAGAGCCGCCTTGGACCAACAGCGCAACAGAAGCCGCCTGAATCCTCAGTGTGGACAAGACACCAGTCTCAACTCCAACCACTTTGGAAGACTTCGACACGTGAGACAGCACTTTCTCTCGTGTAACTTGTTGGCCATGACAATATTTTGGTCAATGACAGACTGTTGGAGGCAGAAAGCGGAGCAAGGATGGAGGGGGAGCTGGCAGACCATCAAGGACACCAGGCCTGGAGCACCTGGAGAAGGCCGCCATGGGACAGCACCAGGGCAGTGTGTTTGTAACTGTTCACGCCCCAAAAGAAGACAGATACAGTTATGCAGTTAGAGAGCAAAGGCTGCATAAGCAAATCCAATGCAACTATAAACTTGCTCACATAAGCTGCTTGGAGCGACACTGTGTGTGAACCCAACAGGTAGGTGGAGGGCAGGATGGTCAGGGCTCTCGGTCCGCAAAGGCTGTTGGCCCCCTGACCCCAGCTTTGTATCATCTCACTCTCTCTGAGTTTCTCAATCTCTGGCGGTGCCGCACCTCCTGCCCGGCACCCGTAGCCCCTGATCCCTGATTTCCTGGTGGCTCTGGCATCAAGTCTGTGAGCGATCCTGGCAACAGACCACGTGTGACGGTCCTCCCTCAATGTAGCCCAGGTGTGTTGTAGGCTATAGCATCTAAGTACACGCTAAGACAGGTGTGCAACAAGGAAATCATGAATTTCTCAGAGTGTAGCCTCCTGGTTAAGCAATGCATGATGGTGTTTTGTGTCTTTTTGCGACAGCAGTCAAACTCGTGACTGAATACATGATTTGCATTCTTCTTCCACGATTGAAAGGCATCCCAAAGAGCCCCTTTGCTGCTGGTTGTGGCCATGTGACCAACTCCAGCCAGTGGGAGAGAGGAGGGTTGATGTGGGCCCTGGGTTGGGCACTACAAATAAAGGCGTGATCTTCTCCCCTCCCTTTTCCCTTCCTAATGGCTGGATTGCAGTGTTAAGATTCACAGCCTAGGTGCACCATGGTGGCTTAGCAGTTAAATCTGCTGACTCCGGCTGGCACAGTCCATATACATTCCAAAGAACAGGATTTGAGACCCGGGGCTGGAGGGAACAACCAATGTGTACAACTAAAAAAAAAGAAATAAAAATGCTTTTTCCTCCTCTCTCTTCTTGCCGGCTGGCTTGTCTTCATTCCCGGCTGCAACTTTCCTTTAAAAAATAAATAAAGATTGACCACCTAAACATAGCTGAGGGACGAGGACATAGGAGCCTGTGACCAGCCGCATGTGAAGAGCAAACTTGCTATACTTGTTGAGACTTTTATGAGGAACAAGCCTGTTGAAACCAGCTATTTTGGTTTCCTTCACAGTTGATGAACTTGTATCAAAGAGAAAAGAGAGCATTCATGTTTTCCGCTGGGGATATTGCCTTTCTTGCATGATGACTCTGGAGAACAAGTGTGTTAGCAAATATATAAAAGTTATCTACCACCATCCCCCTCTGAGACTCAGCAGCTAAGGTGCAGACTACAAAAGCGGTGGACTGGACTACAGACCCAGGGCCGGGGGTTGGGGCAAAATGTTTGATATTTCCTGGTGGCTCTGACATCAAGTCTGTGACTCTGACATAGTCCATGTAAAGCCCAAGTCCCCAAGTTTATGATCTGGGTTGAGGGGAACAACCAATGTGAACAACTAGATGAATAAATCAACACTTTATCAGCCTCTGCCGTCCTGCCTACTTGCCTTCATTCCTCTTAAAAAAAAAAAAAAAAAAAAAAAAAAAAGCAAAATTGTGGAGCCAGGAACCCCCAAATCTTACCCTTCCATAAAACATTGACAAAATGGGCAAAAACTATGAGTCAAGTTATTGACTCAAATCATAAATGTACTGGAGCAGAAACTGGCAGAACGGGAGGGAGAAATGGACAATTCAATAGTAATGGTTGGAGGCTTTGACCCCTAACTTTAATGACTAGAACGACAGAGAAGAGCATCCTGGTGGAGCAGGGGTTAAGTCAACCGCCTCTGAAGGACACCAGCCAGTGCCCCTGGGTTCAGGTCCCAGGTCCAGGGGGAAATGACCATGAACGGAATGAAAAGCGAGTGAACTGTTTCTTCCTCCTCTCTCTCCTGCCTGCCTGTCTGCCACTATCTTCATTCGTGCCTGCACTTTTCCCTTAAAAAAAAAAAAAGCAACCACAGGTCAGCAAGATCTAAGATTTGGACACCACGAACCAACCAGACCCAACTCCACTGAACAGAGGAGGTGTGTGTGCTTCTCAAGTACACAGGAAACATTCTCCAAAAGGTGCAGGACAGACATCAGTTAAAAGTCACAAAAAATTCTCAAATGAATTGAAAAGGATTAAAATCAAAGCACATTTTCTGATTCCTGATTTCTGTCCCCCTGTCTGCGTCCTTGTCCCTCTCTCTCTGGGTCCCTGTCCTCCTCTGTCTTAGTTTCTGCCCCCTCCTCTCTGTCTCCAGCTTTCCTCCTGACATAGCTCAGGAGCTGAGTGCTGGGATGTGATCTCATGCTACTTTCTCCCGCATGTGCGGAGGTGTTGGCTGCCATTACTTTTTCCATTTCACAGAGAAGGAGCCTGCAGTCCCTTCAGGTCTTGCTCTGGGCTGCCTGGAACTCTGTCCTCTGTGGGGACAAGACTCAGAAATAGCACTGGTGGGAGGCAGACCTGGCAAGTGCGCCTGCGCAGCTCTCAGCTAAGGGATCCTCTGCTGGGAGGTGATGCTTCCGGGGAGCCCTCCCACCGGCCTCTCGGCCTGTCCCCTTCTCCTGACTCTCCTGCCCTGGACCAGCCCCCAGCACCCCGCTCCCAGGTCCCATCATCTCCCACCCAGCCCCAGCGGCGTCTCCCAGGGAAAGAGAGGACTTTTGTTTTAGCGTCAAACCCATTAGCCTTCTAGTCCTGGCCCTGTTTCTTATGAGCTGCCGAATCTTGCAGAGACCCCCTCCGTCCTCTTTATACCTGTTGTTTTTGTTTTATCTGTACAGGGCTAATGACGAGCATGCGTTGCTTAGCAATGGGAGCAGCTTCTCAGGACCGGGTCGTTGGGTAACTTCGTGGAATGAATGTCCCGGAGTGTAATTACACAAACCTAGATGCAGAGCCAACTCCACACCTGGGTGCGTGCACCTGCACAGCGGAGCCTACTGAGAACTCTGTCATCTTAGATGCGGTCCGTCGGGGATCAGTATGGCATCACACAGTGACGTGAGTTTGCATTCCACCTTCCTTTGTAGGGAAATGACAAGGCCACCATCAAGACGCAGAACAGTGCGGATGCAGAAATGGGAAAGGGGCCTGACCCCAAGTTGCTCCTCTTTCCCCCCTCGAAACCTCACTGGTTCCCCATCGCCCAAAGAGAAGGCCCACTCTTCCCGCCTCTGCGGCCATGCTGTCCCCCATCCAGCCTCACCTCTGTCTCCACCGACTTGCTCCTATGCCCTGCTGTCCTGGCTCTGTCAGCCTCTGTCCCTGCACAAGCTGTTCCAGCTAATTGGACCACCCTTCCCTGTCCTCTGCCTTCTTCGTTTTCAAGATCCAGCTAAAGTGCTGCCTGTTCTGGAAGGTCTTTCTCGACTGCAGCTACCAGGGTGGGGCCAAGGCTTTGTCATCAGGAATCCCAGCAGCGGCCTCAGTGGGCACTGCTCTATATCCTGAACCCAGACCAGTGCCTGGCACTGGTAGGTCTTTCAGAAATGTTTACCGTGGTGCACCCTGTTGGAGTAGTGGTTAGGTCAGTTGCCTTCAGCTGTCCACAGACATCCCAAGGACCTGGGGACGTGTCCTGGCTGGGGGAACAACCAAGATGAACAACTAAATAAAATAAATGCAGTGTTTCTGCCTCCTCTCTCTCCCTGCCTACTTGCCTCTGCTTTCCTTCAGTCCTGCCTGCATCTTTCTCTCTAAAAAAAAAAGAAGAAAGAAAGAAAAAGGATATTTGTTGAAAGAACAAATGTGGATTTCCATTTTACAGATGAGGAATATGAAGCTCCTGGAACACTGAAAGTGCTCTGTAAATCTGAGCTGAGCATCACTATGACCAAGGTCATTGTTAGTGTAATTCTCAGTGTCCATGTCAAGCCTAGGTCAAGGGCCTGGCTTTGATGCAGAGGGGGAAGCCAGAGGAAGCCAGCCAGGGAGTGAAGGTTGAAGGGTAATTAAGGATCAAACTCTAGTCCTCTATGCTCCAGTCAAGATTCTTTAAAATTCCCCTCATTCTTCATCACCTCCCAGTTTTGCCCCAGATTCTTAGGTGACCTCCTCAGAAAACTCCTACACATCCATCAAAACCCAGTTCCCCCAATGCCTCCTCCATGAAGCTTTCCCTGATCCTCCCAAGCTGGTTTAAGGGGACATCTCTGGGAGCCTCAGTGTGACCTCCATTGTGAAATTCATCACTTCAGTCTGTGTCTGTCACCTCCACCAGACAAGGGCAGAGACCTAACCTGACTTGCAGTTGTGACCCCAGCCTTACCCAGGACTTTTGCACGTGACCCCCTGAACTTAAAAGATGGATTCCCAGGCAGTGGGCCTCATTCACCTAGGGTGGAACAGATTCATGGCTGACTGCTGGAGGAAGAGAAGGCAGCTCCTGGAGGTCTCAAAGGATGAACAGAACCATCTCATCAAGAATCATCAAGAATCAGGTAGTGCCCCTCCCCAACCCACAGCATTGACCTACCACCAGAGTGAGGCCCCTTATCTTCCCCAGCTGGGACCCCCTCACCAGTATTTCCGTGATGTCTGGGTCATCTGGAGCCCAGGGTGGGGTGGGGGAGGCAGGGGGCCCAGGCAGTGCGAGCGGGCCACTGTCTTCAGTGGTCGAATCTGTCCCCGAGGAATCGGTGGGCTCCATGGCGGCCAGGTTGAGCAGTGACACATTGGTGCAGGCCGAGGACCTTTTGAGGTTCAAACACCAGTGCATTGGCTCATGGGACATCCGAGGCTCCACCCTGGGGAGGACAATTGGGAGGAGGAGGAGGTCAGGATGCAGGCCCAGCTCTGGAGTCTGACCCCTGCCTGTCCCCCGTCTCCCTGTCTCCACACCCTACTCCCCCCACTCTGACCTCCTGTAGACTTTCTCCTTCCTCCTCCATCTCTGATGTCCACTTTCTTCCCTCTCCTGCATTCCCCCTCTCCCCTTCATCACTGCCCTCTCGCCTGCCCCTCCCCTGCCCCTCCTGTTCTCCCCCTCCCCTCCCTCCAGCACCCAAGCTGAGACTGGTTCTCTGTTGGAGGCAGTGCTCAGTGGTAGGACTGTCCCTGACAGGGTGCGACAAACCCACCCGTGGAACGACACGGCCTTCTTTTTCTTTGTGATCCCCTTGGCTGGGCTGGTCACCACCCCGGGAGCCTCGGGGACCAGCTGGGAGTGGCTCTCGACCCCCACAGGGGGGTCCCCGGCTTCATGGATCTCTTTGGACTGCCAGATTGTTTTCACCACCACGCTCGCCATGGTGTGTGGGGCCCTGCTCCCAGGGGCTTCTTGCTCTGAGACTCTGCACCTACTCTGACCCTCAAGAGTCCCCTGTCCTCACAAGCCTGCCTCATAAAGGACCCAACCACTAGGCCCCAGTGGGGTGGGGGGGCGGGGCACAAGGTAGGGGGAGATCCTGGCTCAGAGTTTGGGCCCTACCAAGCGGAGTCTCAGTGAATTCTTCTTGTCCAGGATTCTAGTTCTACTCTGTATGCCCCTCCCTGCACACCCCCCCCCCCGCCCCACTACTGCAATGGACTTATTCATTCTAGTTCAGAATGTGCAAAAGATGTGCCTTCTGATTCTTGGGAGGGGTCCACCAAATTCCCTCTCCCTGAGACTAACAGAGGGGTCACCAGCCCCCCACATTCCTATTGACTTTTTTTTAAGAAGCAGGCAGGCAGGAAGAGAGAGGCGGTAGATACATTTTATTTTTATTTAGTTGTTCATCTTGGCTGTTCTCCCCAGCCCCTGGACATGAACCTGGTTCCTTGGGATGTATGAGGTCTGTACCAGTGGACCAAAGCAGCTACTCCATCAAAGCATACTTTAGTTACTCATTTTAGTTATTCCCCCTTCCTCCCACTCTGGGCTGCAAACTGGGGTCCTTGAGCTGTGTGTGGACTGTACCCCAGGCATGGGCTTAGCACCTGAGCCACCAGGGTATGCCTATCCCTGATTCTTCATGGGCTTGTCCCTTTCCTGGGATCTGGGAGACAGAGGGTAATGAGGATGAGGACCTAACACTCTCAGGGGGCTGGGACGGGGCGGGCAGGCACTAGACAGAAACAAAGGAAATTGACTAGAGGTTGGTAAGTGATACGATGTTGATTTGTGCACTTGTGATTTGAACCTTTTACCGTGAATGAATTGTACCTCTTCTTAAAAAGAATCTAAACAAACGTTAAACTATTACAGTGATATGACTGTTGAAGTGTTTAGTGGTGGTATTAGTTTCCTGAGGCTCTTCTCAGTTTGGAGGCCAGATGTCCAAGGTCAAAGTGTGGGCAGGGCTGGTTCCTTCTGAGGCTGCGAGGAGGAAGCCTTCCGAGCCTCTCTCCTAGCTTCTGGCAGCCTCAGGTTGTCCTTGGCTCATAGGTGACCCCTCTCCCGACTCCTTCACTTTGTCTGCTTTCTAGATGTATGTTCAATGCCCCCTTTTTTAAGGGCACTAATCATATAGGATTAGGGGCCATGCAAATGATCTCATCTTAACTTGATCATTCTCAAAGACTATTTCCAAATAACATAAATTTACAAATTTGCAGGTACTAGTTCAGATGTCATTATTTTGGGACGGACACAGCCAGCAAGTATGAAGCACCCTGAAGTCTTTGACTTCGAATGTGTCCAAAACACAAGATGGATTGATGGATGGAGGGAAGGAAAATCAGATGGCCAAATATGCAGTGAAGTAAGCGGAGGACACGTTTGCGGCAGAATCGAGGTGGGGGCATATGGATGGTGTTCATTGTGCAATCGTTTGGACTTTCTGGGTATTTAGATATTTTCTTTTAATTACTTTGTTTTGAAAGATGCAGGCAGGAATGAAGGCGAGTAGGCAGGCAGGCAGGCAGGCAGGAAGAGAGAGGAGGAAGAAGCATCTTTATTTTATTATTATTTAGTAGTTCACACTAGTTGTTTCCTCCGGGACCCAGGGGTATGTGGCCTGTGTTCCTTCAGAAGCAACTGACTTAACTGCTGCTTCGCCTAGATATTTTCATAGTAAAATGTTGGAGGGAAGAAACTAGGTGATGGGGTGAAACAGTATGATGCAGGGTGGGGCTTATTTTAAAAAATAATCCATTGTTTGGCATGCCTTGGTGGCCTAGTAGTTTAGTTCACCAGCTTTGGCAGGCATAGTCCACACACATCTCAAGGTCCTGGGTTCAAGACCCGGGGCTGGGGTGGGGGGAACAACCAAGATGAATGAACAGCTAAATAAAATAAAAAATAAAATAAAATGCTTCTTCTTCCTACTCTCTTTTCCTACCTGTCTGCCTGCTCACCTTCATTCCCGCCTGCACCTTTCCTTAAAAAAAAAAAAAAAAAAAAATCCAGTGGAGGTGGGGAGGTGAAATGGAAGTAGTAGATGAAATGATAAAGCTCTTTATGCTAATAATTGTTGGTGCTGAATACATGGGGGTGCATTATGCCCTCTGTTTAGGGGTATATTTGAAAATTTCTATAACAAAAGACTTTTTTTTTTTTAAGATGCAGGTTGGAATGAAGGCAAGGAGGCAGGCAGGAGCAGAGGGGGAAGCACTTTATTCATTTTTATTTAGTTGTACATCTTATTTTTCCTCCTTGGTCTGGGACCCAAACCCGGGTCCTTGGGATGTTTGTGGACTGCGCTTTGTCTGGAAAACAGTTGACCAAACCACTACAACACCAGGGCACACTGACACATTTTTAAAACTATTGGCTAACGGGCTTGAGGCTGTGAGTGTTCATTTTCAGAAGTGAGTCTCAGGAAGGGCTAGAAGCGAGGTGTCTGCCACGCCCGCGCAAATCCTGAACCGACAAGACCCAGCCCGCTGTGTCTCCGCAGAAAGCGATGCTGGTCCCCCAGCTGGTGGAACTAAGCGGGTGGGGCCCTCCAGGGCTTACTTCTGGGGTAGTTGGCTGTGGATTCAGGGAAGTGCTGGGGGTCTCACCGTGAACGGATTCTCCAGTCTGCCTCTCTTCTGCTATTTGCGTCCGAAGAATAAGCTCTCTCTGATGCGGGAATGACTCGGGGTTTCGTTGGAAGTCAGCTCAAATGAACATGTTAAACCCCCAAGTTCTCTCTCTGAATAAGGGCCATTGATGGAGACCTGAAGGACAAGGGGGGACAACCCTGGGGAAAAGTGGCCTGAGAAAGGAATGAGGGTGAAGGGCCTGAAAGATCAAAGGGTGGCCAGTGATGAGGTCTGCAGCTTTAAGCTGTGGAAGGACATGGCTGACTGACCTTGCAAGGAGCCCACCGGACACCTGTGTAGGCCCACAGGGATGTCACTGCCAGGCTCCATCCAAGACGTGGTGGTGAGGGCGGCCTGCACGGGCGAGGCCACGGTGAAAGACAAATGTGTTCTGGTCTGGGTTTGGGGTGAAGAGAAGAGTTACCTGATTGATTTACCCACAACACATTTGCCAAAAGGGAAGCCTGGGGTTGAGTCCAAATTGTCCTCTTAAAGGAAAGGTGCAGGCAGGAATGAAAGTGAGCAGGCAGGCAGGAAGAGAGAGGAGGAAGCATTTTTATTTAGCCGTTCATCTCCGTTGTTCCCTCTTTGGCTTGTGTTGCAAACCTGGGTCCTTGGGATTTATGTGGACTGCACTAGGCTGGAGGTAGCAGAACCAACTGCTACTCCACCAGGGTGTGCCAAACCATGCGCGTGTGCACTCTCTCTCTCCATCCCCCCCCCCCCGCCCTCTCTCTCTCTCTAAAGGAAGGGTGCAGACATAAATGAAAGTGAATAGGCAGACAGGCAGGAAAAGAGGTGGAAGAAGCTCCTTATTTTATTTTTACCTAGTTGACCACGCTGGCCATGTCCCTGCCCCCAGCTGAGACTTCAGCCCAGGGCCATGTGGCCTAGTGCTTTAAAGGCGATAGACCCGACCTGACTGGCACTCCACCAGGCTGTGAGTCTTTTATCTTTACTTTTTTAAAGGAAAGGTGCACGAATGAAGGTGAGTAAGTAGGCAGGGAGGAAAAAGGGAAGGTACAGGCAGAAATGAAGGTGAATAGGCAGGCAGGAAACGAGCGAAGGAAGAAGCAGTTTATTTCATTTTTATTTACTTGTTCACACTGGTTGTTCACTCCTGGACCAGAACTTGAACCAGGGATATGTGATTTGCTCCTGCAGAGGAGATCGCCCTGACTACTGCTCCACCAGGACACACTGGAAGAAGCATTTTCTTTTATTTTTTACTTAGCTGTTCACACTGGTTGTTCTCTCTGGACCCGGGACATGAAGCTGGGTCCTTGGGATGCCTGTGGACTACACTCAGCTGGAGGTGGTGGGCCTAAGTGATACTCCACTGGGGTGCAACAACCCACAAGCTCTTGAAGGTTCCTGGGATTCCCTCTTAATGCTTCATCTTACAACCGATAAGGACTTGTGCAAACTTCATCTAGATCCCCCAATGTAGACTTGTTCATGACCCGGTTTGTTTGTTTTTTTCCCCTTAAAGGAAAGGTGCAGGCAGGCAGGAAAAAGAGGAAGAAGCATTTTATTTTTGTATTTAGTTGTTCATCTTGGCTATTCTCCCTTGGCCCTGGGATGCAAACCTGGGTCCTTGGGGTGGATATGGACTATGCCAGTGGAGGTGATGAACTTATCTGCTCAACCACCAGGGTGTGTCTCACAGCCTGGTGTTAAAACCTAATGTTGGGTCAGCTCCTCAGCCCTGGAAAGGTCTTGCTCAAATGCAGTCTTGTCACCTTATGCCAGCCCGTCTATTGATGTTTGATCGTCACTGTCAATGACCTGTGGCTATTGAGCACTTAGTGTCGTGAGTTTTCTGAACTGGGCTGTCCCTGCGGTATAAAACACAGAAACTAAGAATGCCAGATATGTTGACATTATAATATTGGGGTATACTGGGTTAAATACCATGATGATTATAATTAATCTTACCCTTTCTTTAATTTTTGTATGAAAATTATTTCATACTGATGTATGAAAAATGAGATTTGTGGCTTGCACTTTCAGTCTTACTGAGGTATAATTGACTTTTATTTAAGAGGAAGGCAGGTAGGCAGGAATAAAGGCAACAAGGCAGCAAGCAGGAAGAAAGAAGTGGAAAAAGTATCTTTTACAAAATTTTATTTATCTTAGTTGTTTCCCCTGGTCCTGGCTTACAAACCCGGGTCCTTGGGCTGTCATGTGGACTGCACCCTAGGCACGGACTTAACACCTGAGTTACCAGGGTACACTATTTTTTTTTTCTTCAAGAGAAAGGCAGGCAAGAAGGAAGAGAGAGGAGGAGGAGGAAACATTTTATTTATTCAGTTGTTTGTTTTGGTTTTTTGCCCTGCCCAGCCCAAGTCTGAAACCCAGGTCCTTGTGCTGTGCGTGGACCACACACCCGCATTTCAGTCATCTGAGCCATGGGGGTGTGTAACTCCTCCTCCTCCTCTTCTTTTTTTTAAGGACACGTACAGGCAGGAATGAAGGTGAGGAGGCAGGCAGGCAGAAAGAGAGAGGAGGAAGAAGCATTTTATTTTGTTTTTATTTAGTTATTCATACTAATTGTCTCCCCCGGAACCCAAATCCAGGAGCATGTGGCCTAAACTTCTTTGGAGGAGACTGACCTAACTGCCGCTCTACAAGGGTGCATCCCCTCCACTCTGGCACTTCCCTTCTTAATATCATAAAATGTTGTCAACTGTATTCCCGTGTCCACTCTCATTTTTCTTCTTGTGAGCAATTTTTTAATGCTTTCTTTTGTTTACAGTGCTGTAGAATGCATTTTAGGATGTTGGATTCATACGCCAGGCTGCACGCATCCTACTGCAGTGACAGGGGCACCATCCCAAGTGCTTGCTCTCTCCCTCCCTCTCCCCTTGTCCCGTGAATTGTCGAGATGTTTGTTCATTATTTTGCTGCTTTCTTCTCCACATCTGAGTGAAACCACCCTGCACTTCTCTTTTTCTTTCTGCCCTATTTTGCTTAGCATGAGGAACTCCAGTTCCATCTGGGTTGTTGCAAAAGGCACGATTTCATCTTTTTTTTAACAGCAGCATAGAATTCCATCACCACTGGATTTCTATCGCAAATGCTGCTGGACTCTGGAGGGGTCTGCCCACAGCTGCTATGGTGGGACTCCGTGACTACTCTCCTAAGGATCAATAGCCCCAGAGCTTTGCAGGAGGCTCGATTCTTCTGGAAACTTCTGGAAAGATCAGTTTGACCTTCCTGAGGCCTCAAAATGCCTTTGCTTTAGACTCAGTCTTCAAAATTAAGTTTCAGTTAACTTCAGGGAGCTCGCGCACGTGTGTGTGTGTGTGTGTGTGT
>RJWH01005286.1:0-36945 GCA_004363575.1 Solenodon paradoxus | reverse complement strand
ATTTTCCAGTTCTTGAGATTCTGAAGATCTCTCCACATCCATCACAAAGACTAGTTCAAGCCCAAAATACTACTATGGATAGTTTAATAGCGTTATCAGAACTCCCTCCCCATATCACAGGTGGACGCTTCCAGTCCCTGAAATGCTTAGCGTATCTTTCCATGAAAAGGACATTTTTCCAGTCTCTGTCGTAGTCATTGGTGTTTGTTTTTAAGGCGGTCGCTCTATGCTCTTTAGATGATGGGCAGACGGCACTACCCCGCCCATTTTAGGAATGGATTCGCCTGAGCACTAAAACAGCAGAACGATGTGTATCCTCCTAGAATTCAGAATGGACTTTCCCAAGCCCCATTCCTGGAAACGCAAGTGGACTAATCCACTGAAACCGGAAGGTGGGCTTCTCTCGTCTTCATTTCCTTCCGCCCAGAATTCAGAGTGGACCTACCCAGGACCCAGGATACGCCCCCAAGGCTCGTTCCAAGAATACTCGGTTTCGGAGATTAGGAAAGGGTGGTGGGGGTGGGGTTTAATTCCTCGAGGTGACGGAAATGGACTCTTCCAGTTCCCTTTGCCCCAAATTCCTTAATAGCCTTGGGCGTTGGAGTTTTAGAGGCCTCGCTTCCCTCAAAGCCTGTCAACCCGAGGGCTTGTGGGGGTGCTGAGGGTGACTGGGCCAAACAAAGCAGATCCACCCATTCCTTCTTTTTAACCAGCGTCAGTACGGGGGTCCACTCTGGTTCGCAGGAGTTCCAAGTCTACTGGAGGAGAGACTTACAATTTTTATCTGATCTCTGCTATAACGAAGGTTTCCGAAAAATATCTTTATAGACATAAATACGTATTTGAATTTTTTTACTGCAAAGTAGTTAGAAGCCAAAATACAGTTTAAACCTCGGCGTCGCCATGTGACCTTGGACAAGTCATTCAATCTCTCTGGACCTCAGTTTTAACCTCTGCTTAATGGGTCTAGACTGTAATTACAGTTTCCTCCGCTGCGAGACTCTTGATCTCCTGGCAAGTCCGGTCCCACACCCAGGCCGCGAGAGTAGGAGGGGGGAAGGGAAAGGGAGTCTTCCTGGAAGAGGAGTTAAGGATTTCGGGGGTGGAAGGGGTAGAAAGAGGAACAGACAGACGCTTGCGCAGTAAACACCTCGCGCTCGCTTGCCCCTCCCAACCCCTTCTCTGCAGCAGGGAATTGCAGGCGTCGCTCCACCTATCCCAGCCCAGCTGAGTGACACCCTCCCCGCTTCTCCTCCCTTCTTTACCGATCATCGCCCGCCTGCCGTCTCACAACCGCCCAATCGAGGGAGGGAGTAGACCAGGAATGACGAATCAGAGACGCCTGTGGGGGACGAGCTATCACCCATTGGCCCTAATCAACTGAAATCCCGCCTCCTCGAACCCACTTCCCCGCCCTCCCGCGCGTCAATCTCTCCCTTCGAGGAGGGCCCCTCGATCCAATCACTGTCCGACCCGGCGGCGCGGAGGGGGCGGTCTCACTGTACGTAATTGAACTCCGCCCATCTCTAGAACAACGCCCCCTCTCCCTCACCCCGTTCCCGAACGGAAATAGCGGGTCGCTTGACCAATCGTAGCGGCTTGCCTTTGTCCAGCGACCAATAAGAGTGGGAGCAGGGGTGAGTCCGCTTCTGAGCGGCAGTAACTCAAGCCAATGGGCGGTTGAGAGCGCAGGACGGCGGAGGGGAGGGGAGGGGCCAGGGGGCGGTGCCGCGGCCTGCCAGCCCGCCCGTCCGCCCGCCCGTCCGCCCGCCCGCCCGCCCTCCCCCCGCTGGCCGGCTCGGGTCCTCCGCGCTGCCTGGGGTCCTTTCCTCCCGGTCCCCGCCTGCCGGCCTCGGCTGTGCTGTGCCTTGCCCGGCCAGGCCTGGAGCCGACACCACCGCCATCATGCCGGCCGTGTCCAAGGGCGATGGGATGCGGGGGCTCGCGGTGTTCATCTCCGACATCCGGAACTGTGAGAACGCGGCCGGGGGACCCTGTCGGGGGGAACGTGGCCTTGAGGGGCTCGGGGCTGGCAGAGGGGCCCTGGGGATAGAAAGCTGTTGCGGCCGTAGAGGGAAAGCGTAGAGAGGCCCCGGGGGGAACTTTAGGGTGGGGGCAATGGAGGGGCTTAGGGTGTCATAGAGTACCTCGTGAGGTGACGACACGGAGTGCTGGAGGCGTCCGGGAGGGTCTTAAAGGAGAGGAGGCTAGTGAGGGTCCACGGATGGGGGCACAGCGGTGTCCCCTGGAGATGATAGAAAGGCTGGGGGAGACAAGCGGTAGTGTTAGAGGAATCCCTGCTGTAGACAGAAAGGAAGGTGTATAGTGGCGGGGTTACCTTCTGGAGCCATAGTGGAAGGAGGGGGTCCCAGAGCGGGACTCGAGGATGGTGACACACGGGGAGCCTAATGGAGCCGAGCTGGCGGACCTGGGTGAGGGCCTGTCATAGAGGGGAAGGGCCTAGATAAGTCCCTGAGAGTGAGAGTAAGTCCCGGGGGCTTGAAACAAAAACATGGGAAGGTGGGGGACTGCCGCGGGTCCCTGGTGAAGGCAAGAGGGGATCCAGGTGGGAGGATTGCTTAGAAGACATGGAGAGGAGTGGAGAGGGAGAGAGAGGGGCTCCTGCAGGGAAAGGAGGGACTCAGGAGAGGGATGAGGCAGCTGCAGGCGGAGGGTCCTGGCTCAACCTGAAACCTGGGGGTGCCTGGAGAGGCAGGGTGTTATAAAACAGGGGCTTGGGGGATATGACATAGGAGCTTAAAGAAGGGGCCCCGGGACTTAGGAGAGTCTTCTGGGAAACTGGGTGTGGGGGAAGCCTGGTCTTGAGAGAGGTCAGGGGTCAGGGAGCAGGACAGTCCTGAGTCTGGAGCTGCCTCCCATTAGAGCACGTGAATATGGGACAGTTATCACTAGCAGGAAGGATTGTCGTGACGGTGGGAAGACTGGGAGCTGGTGTTGCTTTTGGCAGCGGCCAAGAGCTTCAGAGGCTGTATCTGCACGGGCTTTGGGGTCAGCCAGACCTGGCTTTGAGTTTGAGCATTGTCACTGTGTGACCTTGAGGAAGGCACCTCACCTCTGGGTTTCCTCATCTGTCAGGAAGGACTGCTGTTTGCACCTTCCTGATGAGGTGGTGGTGATAATGTAGGCGAGTGAGGCCTTTCACACATTCTGGGCACCAGACCCATCTTGGTTAGTGTTCTTGTTACCTGGCTGGGCCTGAGCAGGGGCCTCTGTTGGGTGCCAGTGATTATTTTCGAGTTCAGTCGGTATGAAGGGATCGGTGAGGAGTAGCTGCTTAGGGAACGGGAGCATTTGGGAAACTGTTACCAGCTGGAGGAGGGATGTGATGGTCGTGTTTGCCGGGGCAGAGCTGGGGCATCTTGGCAGGCTGGGCAGGAGCAGGAGTGGGTGTGTGTGCCTCCGACACCCACCAGGTCGTGACACTGTGCTGGTCGTGTGACTCTCGGAGCTCAGCTTTCTTGTCTACAAACCCCCATGATGCAGCATCTTGCCCCGTTTGCTCATTCATTTGACCAATACCTTCTGATCACCACAGTGTACCAGACGCTGTTCCAGGCACTGAGATGACAGCCATGAGCCAGAATCCCTGTCCTCCTGAGTTCCCAGGCGGTGAGGGAGAGGGGACTCCAATAAGAGATACAGTGTTTCATACAGATGAGAAATAAAATACAGAAGGAAATGGAGCAGAGAGACCAGAAGCAAGCGGTGCTTAGAGAAGCCTCACCAAGGAGGCGGCGTTTGAGTGGAGATTTGAGTTAAGTGAGGGAGAGAACTCCGCAGATTTTGGAGGAAAGTGGAGTTGAGACGAGAACTGTGCGTTCAAAGGTCCTGAGGTTACAGCCGGTGTCGTGGGCGTTCATGTAAGAGTGTGGGATCCCGCATGCCTGGAACCCAGGTGGGGAGAGACAGGGTGGGAGAGGAGGACCAGAAGGGGACAGGGAGCGCGTGGGCCGTATGGGCCTCGGGAGAGCTTTGGCCTTTGAGTGAAGCAGGAGCAGGGGGATGGTTTTGAGCACAGGAAGGGCAGAGCTGATTGATGTCTGACTGTGAGTCCTCTGACTGCCGTAAAGAGAGCCGACTCATCAGAGGAGCGGAAGCAGGGTATCAATTAGGGGCTGTTGCAGGCGTCCAGGTGAGAGGTGGTGTGGGCTTGACTGGAGCTGGAAGTGGTGAGACTTGGGAGACATGGTGAAGCATTTGTAAAGGGATTGCAGGGAGCGGGGAGGAAAGAGAAACCAGATCACTGTCACTGCAGGGCCTCTGAGAAGAAGTCAAAGGTCAGGGAGATTAGACAGGACGGGCAGCGGAGGCCAGTAGCCCACTGAATGGGACTGGACAGGCAAGGATTCCTCATGGCCTTCCTTCAGCAAGTCTGTCACTGCCAGGCCGGTGAGGGCCAGGCACTGTGTGGAACGTCAGCTGTCCTCTCACACACGTGTGCACAGTTTCGGAGCAGCGTTACTCACAGGAGCCAGAACACCCAGATACGCACCCACAGAGGGTCGGGAAACGTGGTTGTCAGGACAGTGGGATATTATGGGGCCACTAAAAAGTGCAGTTCAGGACGCTACACCGTAGGTGAAACTCAGAAACACCACGTTAAGTAGAAGCCAGACACGGCAGGCCACAGGTTAGTCCTCCATGTGTAGGAATGTCCAGAAGAGGCAGATCCACGGAGACAGAAAGCAGACTCGTGGTTGCCGGGGGCTGCAGGGAGGGCGGTAGTGGTGGGGGCGTGTGGAGCAACGGGGAAGGAATGAAGGATATTTTCTTTAGGGGGAGGTGGTAATATTCTGGAATAAGATCATGGCCACAGTTGTACAACACTGGGTGAACTTTATGGTGTGTGAATTGTATCTCAATAGTTTTCTTTAAAATGGAAAAAATTTGTAGCGGCCCAAAGCCCAGTGAGGGAGGTTCACAGTGGGAGCTCTGTGCAGACGAATTGCTCTGATAATGTGGAGGAGTTTGCCAAGGGACGTGGGGAAGAGCTGTGCTTGCAGCGGGGCAGCATGTGCAAAGGCCCTGAGGTCAGGTTGAGTCTCTAGTCGAATTGGAAGGTGGGCAGAGGCCAGGCTGGTGTGGGGCCGGAGCAGAGTGAGGGACAAGTGAAGAGGTGACTAAGGCTGTGCTCTGCTGAGCATGGGGATCCATGGGGAGCCCTCCTGTGGGAGGAGCTGAAGGGCATAGTAGACTGGATAGGTTCTAGAAGGAGGAGAAAGGCAGACTTTGAGAAGGAAGATGAGGGAGGGCAAATTCTACAGATAAGAAGGGGAGAGGTAGAAGCTGGGCCCAGCCTGAGGGCGTGGTCCTACTCTGTCCCGTGGAATCCAGCCTCCCAGACACTTATCTGCTGGGACCTCCCCAGGACTGAGGCTGAGGCTGCTTCCTCTCTGGGGCTCCCAGCTCCTCCCAGACCCAGGACAGTTGTGAGTGAGCGAGTTGGGCGTGCTGGGCTGTCACCTGCCCAGAGTTCTCCTCCATGAGTGTCCAGCTGGCTGCACATTGTGACCCATTTCATCTGTGACATTTCCCCCAGTCCCTGGAGAGCAGGCTCTGGTCTGACCAATCCCTGGACCCCTGGACCCCCTCCGCAGAACTTGGTTGAACGAATGAATGAACCAGTCTTTACTGGGCGCCAGACCCTGTTCTAGGTGAGGGGGAACAGCAGCGAGCCAACGTCCCCCTCCTGTGCTGCTCACAGTCTAGGAGGCAGACAGACTGAGACACCAGTAAATCTGTAGTATTCAGGTGTCCAGAAATCTGGAATCTAGTCCCTCTGCCCTATTGGCTACATTTCAAGCGTCCGGTAGCCATATGGGCCTGTGACTCCGGCAGTAGATGTGGGAGGAAATAAAACAGGGAAGGTTTGTGGGGACAAAGCTGGGGCTGGTGCTCTTAGGTAGGCCCTTCAGTCTCTCCCTGAAAAGGTGGGATTGGAGCAAAGGCTGGAATTTGGTGGGTGAAGTAGGCCTGCATGGATGTGGAGGAGTGTGTTCCAGGCAGAGGAAACAGCCTGTACAAAGGCCCTGAGGCAGCACTTTGCTTGGCATAGAGGAGGAGCTGTGAGAAGGAGGAGCAGGAGCAGCTGGGGGCAGAGAGCAGTTGTGGGCAGGGGGCCCAGGATGAGGGCTTTGCTTTCAGCCAGACTGGAACCATGCAGGGATTGGGAGCACAGAAGGGATGGGATTGTGCGCTGGTGTCCGCTGTCCTTCTGGCTACTGTGGAGAGAGGGGCAGGGACAGACTTTGGGCCTCCCACCCCATCCAAACCCTGCGCTTAGGCTTTAGGCTGTGAGTGGCCGAGCCCCTCCTGAGCCAGCCCTATCGCCTTCTGACTGTGTGTCTAGTGCCCTCCTCCCCAGGCCTCGTTCAGCACCTCCCTGTGCCAGACCTGCTCTGGACCCGGGCGATGCCACCGGGCGTGATGCAGTCACATCCCTGCCCTCCAGGAGTTGGCATTTGATTGGGTGGGGGTGGGTTACACATCAGCACACGCACCCCTCACATGTCAACTCTGGAGGGCGCTGCAGCTGCCTTGCAGCAGGGAGTTCAAGAATATTTTCTCTCTTGGGTGGTGGTGACTTGGACATGACCCGGCGCTGTACCGCGAGCCACATGCAGGTTTAAATTTCCCAGTAGCGGTGTTAAAAAGAGGTAAACCGAACCAGTGCAACGGATATATTTTATGTATCCCAGGATATCCCAAGGAGTATTTCAACATGTGAGCCTCATTTTAGAAATGATTACGGGAACAGCTGATGTTCCTTTCACAACTGAAAAGCTGTGTTTTCATCAAAAATACTTGTTCACTGTTAAGGTTTCGTAACATTTGTGATTGAAAAGTAGGCTCACCAAATACCCAAGTCGTTCCAGACGTGCTTTGCAGACACCAAATCAAGGATCAGTTCTTAAATGTTAAAATACTAAAGTGAAATAAAATGAGTGATTCAGTCCCTCTGTCCCATCGGCCAGATGCCCAGCGCCCAGGGGCCACATGTGGCCTGTGACCGTGACGTTGGGCAGCACAGGGCCAGCATGTTCTGACCTTGACTTTCCAGAGAGAGCATCTTCCCCAGAACCCTCTGTGAGGACTCGGGGCTGGGGGCTCGTGTGGCGGGCTGCTCTCAGACAGGGACATTCGTCACCTGGTGTCGCGCACAGCAGTGATCCAGAAGGCCTTCAAGGGCTGTGGGTTATGTCTGCGTCGCTTCCACACCGCGTCTAATCCCTCCAGGGTGGAGCTGGGGGTACGAACAGACCAGACCCACCCGTTGGCTCGGAAGCCTTTATCTCCCCCACCAGGAGCCGGTGGGAGGGCAGGTCCTTGCAGCTGGTGCTTTCCTGCTCAGCAAGAAGAGGGCCCCGCGCCTCCCATGGCTCCCCGTGCCTCCAGAAAGCTGTGGGTGCCCCTGGCTGTGCAAGCCTCCGGGCCTTTGTGCTTGTCCTCCCACCCAGAGCTTGCGACCTTCGTCCATTCCAGTTCGTCCATTCCAGCCTCATTTTTGGATCTTTAGTGCCGGGAAGCCTCCCTTCGAATTCTAGCCCCACTGTGTTTGCCATGGTCCTAGTCGGCCTCCCCTCCCATCCAGGAGCCCCCAAGAGCAGGTTAGGGGTGACGCATCCCTGAGCCTGGCCCATGAATGTGTGAGGATGAGAATCCCTTTAAGATGTCCTGCCGCGCTTACATGCCGCCCAGGACGGTGAGCTCACCCCCCGCACTGCTCCTGACCCCTGTTCCGAAGGTCATTCCTTCCAGTAGCCCAGATCCCTCACAGCTGCTTCGGGGACCTTCCCCACAGTTTCACCCCAGCAGCACACGAGCGTCTCGGGCACCCAGGCCTCTCGGGCCTCTGTCTCGGCAGGGGCTGTGCCCTCTGCCAGGATGCCCTCCGTCCAGAGCCGCAGCCCCTCTCTCGTGGAGGACTGATGCTTTGTCCTCTGTGAGTCTTGTTTTACAGCAAAGTGTGTCAATTACACGGAAGTCACTGTCAAATAGATGTGGACAATTTCAAGACTGCATGAAAAATAGACTTTAAATATTCTTTTAGTTTTCCATGTCTGTTACTGTTTTCTATGTAATTGATATGCTTTACTGTTTAAAAAAAAATATGTATATATCTGTATTTTTTTCCTCTTGGTGAGTCCTCATGTCTGAAATTCTTTTTTTTTTAAATTTATAACATTGTATAGTTTCAGGTGGGCATTATAGAAAATCAGCATCTGTACGTAGCAGCAAAGTTCGCACGAGTGCTCCAGTTTTTCCTTCCCCACGTCCCTTCCACCCAGTTTTCCTGCCCCTCAGAATATCCTAGTATATATATAGATCCAGACATATAAATACTCAGAGACACACAGAGAAATAGCAGATCTATAAAAAGCCCGCAGATCCTAAGTGTTCCCTGACTGGACGCAGCCGGTACCTGGGCCTCCAGATGCAGAAACAGCCCCCCATGTCCCCCCACCCGTAACCACTGCTCCATCAGCACCTCAGGGAGTTTTGCCTGCTTCCTGCAGGATTTTTTTCAGAGGAAGGAAACAGGCAGGAACGAAGGTAGGGAAGCAGATAGGCAGGAAGAAAGAGGAGGAAGCAGCACTTTATTTAATTTTTATTCAGTCGTTCACATGATTATTTCCCTTCAAGGCCTGTGCTCCTTCGGAGGCCACTGACCTAACCACTGTTTCACCAGGGTGTGCCTACCAAGGAATAGTCTTCCAGCAAGCCTGAATCAACTGTGTGGCTGTGCTCAGGTTACAAATAGAATAGCCTGCACCCCACTCCGAGGGCCCTCATTGAGTCCCTACCCCTGACCGCCCTCGTCCCCCGCAGGAAGCGCAGGGCTCGCCCACAATCCTGGGGCAGCCCTGGGGCCTGACTCACCTCCTGTGGGCACTCCTGGCCGCTGCCCTCCCCGTGAACTGCCCCTGACCCTGCTCATCTTTCATGGTCCTCAGATGTCGTCCTCCCGCAGCCTCCCCGGTGCGTCCCGAGTGATCTCCATCCCCGCACATCCGGTTCTGGTGTGGGATCCAGTGCCTCCCTGTGCCCGCCTAGGCCAGGGGTTCCTGGGGGTCATCAGAGTGCCAGTGCACTGGGTCAGGGTGCCTAGTGTGGCCCCTCATCCCTGCACACCGGGCTCAGGAGGCGTGTAATTAATAAATGAAGGATCAGATAGCTCTGGGGCCACTCCCACGGCTCAGTCCTGACCTGCCACCAACTCTGTCTCAAGCCTTCCCACGCACGTCCCCAAGCCTTGCACCTTCCTGATGACAAGGTGGGTCGCACTTCTTCAGACCCTTAGCCCTGTTCGCGCCTTCGCTGAGCTTAGACATGTGGGTGAACCCTTGGCGCATGGAGGTGCTCCCTAGAAAAGTCCCTGTTTTCGGGCTCTGTCCCAGGAGGGAGGCAGGTGGGCCAGACTGCACAGCAGCCGCGCTGACATCGGAGGGAGCCTGGGAGGCCCGTGTCATGGGCACATGGTGTGGCCCTCTCGTGTAGCTTTAACTTCTCCAGTGGCCACATTTTCCTTTATTAAATTTTTATTTGGGTCACATTGATTCATAACATTGTTTCAGATGTAGAATAGAGAAACAGGAAGAGAGAGGAGGAGAGAGGAGGAAAAAGCACTTTATTTAGTTGTTCATCTTGGTTGCCCCCTCCTTGCCCCCCCTCTTTGGCAAACCAGGTCCCTGGGATGTCTGTGGACTGCACCTGCTGGAGGCTGTAGACTTAACCACTAAGCCACCAGGATGCAACAACCGCTTTATAATTTGACGTATGCGTCTGTATCCGCTGCATCACGATCCGCCCCCAGATCAGTCCATCACCATATAGGTCACCCCCTTTCCCTGCGTCTCCCAAGCCCTGTCTCCTCTGGTTACCTCCAGTCTGGTCTCTGTACCTAAGAGTTTTGTTTCCTTTGTTCTTTTTCTTCTAGATCTAAGCTCTGGTGCTTGTCTTTCTCTGACTTATTTCATTACTGTAACGTTCTCTAGGTCTCCCCATTGTTGCAAATACTGGGCACAGCTTTGTTTTAAGTAGTAATAGGCAAAATTAAATTTTTTTAGGGACAGGTGCAGCAGGAATGAAAGGGAGTCATCAGGCAGGAAGAGCGAGGAGGAAGAAGCATTTTATTTATTTTTATTTAATTACTCACACTTATTTCCTCTGGACCTGGGGCTTGAACCCAGGGGTGTGTGGCTTGTGCTCCTTCAGAGGCGAATGACCCAACTGCTGCTCCACCAGGGCATGCCAAGACATTGACTTTAATGAACTGGTCAGGAAATGTCGCTTGGAGAAGGTGACGAGCTGAGACCTGTGTTAGGAAGACAGCCAGGGAGTGAGGCTGGGATGGGGCACCCCTCGTGACAGGCCTTTGAGGCACAGGGTGTCCCTGCAACTAAGAGGAGGCCGGTGGGGCCATGACATGGTGAGGCAGTGGAGGCCGACTGGCGGGTGGCAGGCAGGGTCAGGGGCGTCAAGAGTCCAGCATCTCGGGAAAGGGAAGTGGGGAGGCCAGACTAGAGGCGCTGCAGGGACCGGGACAGCGAGCCGGGGCTGGACTTGGTGGTCGTGGGGGCACGTCCAGGAACATCCTCTGAAGGTCAAGTCAAGAAGACGTGGTGACTGTTTGCTGGGGGCTGTGAGAATGCCCAGGGTTCTGTCTGGGGGAGCTGATGGGCAGTAGGGTCAGTCCAGGCTGAGATGGTGAATATACAAGAGCAGGATGGGCGTGTGGAGGGGCACAGTGAGGGCGGCCAAGACAGGTCACCATCCAGGGGCCCACCCAGAGCCACTACACGAATAGGTCCTGGCAGGAGTGCGAGGTGTTAGCTGGGGAAGCCTGGCAACCTGGAGAGGGAGGTGGGCGTCTGGGCCAAGCAGGAGAGGGCACCGGTTTGGGGGTGGGGGGGCGGGATACGGAAAGGGGGTCACTCAACACCCAGTCTGACCTGGTGGCTTGTTGGACAACCTTGGCCTTTGTGGAACTGGGATGGGGTGGGGAAGCAAGGTTTCAGGAGATGCTGGGCGTAGTGGGGATGTGGAAGAGAGAGCACCCGGGGGCCACTGGAAGGCCGCTGAGCTCTTCATTCATTTGTTCGTTTATTGGGGGTCGGCTGGTGCAGGAGTAGAGCTGTGGGTGGACGAGCTCCAGGGCCACAGTGGAGGCAGGAGGAGGAAGAGGGGAGCGATTCCACAGTGTATACTGGGCACATCTCCGAGGAACCTTGGTTTCCATCTCCTTGAAGCCTCCAGCTAGAGATGGGACCCTGCAGCCTGGCCTCAGCCCCACACCCGAACCCCAGGGTAGAGAGAATCTGCCTTTCCAGCTGGGTGGGCCTGCCAAGGAGAGTGGAGACAGATGGCTCTGCAGGGTCCTGACCACTACTCTGCCTCCCCCCCAGGTAAGAGCAAGGAGGCGGAGATCAAGAGAATCAACAAGGAACTGGCCAACATCCGCTCCAAGTTCAAAGGTAGGGTGGGGGCCTGGACTCCTGGTCTGAGGGGGGAGGACGGGGGCCTGGACTCCCGGTCTGAGGGAGGAGGACGGGGGTCTGGACTCCCGGTCTGAGGGAGGAGGACTGGGGGTCCGGACTCCCGGTCTGAGGGGGGAGGACGGGGGTCCGGACTCCCGGTCTGAGCGGGGAGGACGGGGGTCCGGACTCCCGGTCTGAGGGGGGAGGACGGGGGTCTGGACTCCCCGTCTGAGGGAGGAGGACGGGGGTCTGGACTCCCGGTCTGAGGGGGGAGGGTCTGGGGGTCTGGACTCCTGGTCTGAGGGAGGAGGACTGGGGTCTAGACTCCTGGTCCGAGGGAGGAGGACTGGGGTCTGGACTCCCGGTCTGAGGGAGGAGGGTCTGGGGGTCCGGACTCCTGGTCTGAGAGAGGAGGACTGGGGCCCATGGTCTGGACTTGTGGGACTAGTAGGGTGATCTGTCCTCATTTTTGCTCTCCTTTCCTCCTTCCTCTGGCTCCAGGGGACAAAGCGTTGGACGGGTACAGTAAGAAGAAATATGTGTGTAAACTGCTCTTCATCTTCCTGCTTGGCCATGACATTGACTTCGGGCACATGGAAGCCGTGAACCTGCTCAGCTCCAACAAGTACACGGAGAAGCAGATAGTGAGTCTGGGGAGGGTCGCCTGGGGGTGCGGGCACCGCACTGGGGCTGGGAAAGCTGGAGCCTTGAGGCTGCTGGCCCCCAGGCCCTAGCACGCGCTCCATCCCTTCAGGGTTACTTGTTCATCTCCGTGCTGGTGAACTCGAACTCCGAGCTGATCCGGCTCATCAACAACGCCATCAAGAATGACCTCGCCAGCCGTAACCCCACCTTCATGTGTCTGGCCTTGCACTGCATTGCCAACGTGGGCAGCCGGGAGATGGGCGAGGCCTTTGCCGCCGACATCCCTCGCATCCTGGTGGCCGGGTGAGGCTCTGGGGACCCTGGGGATAGGGCAGTGAGATCGGGGCATGTGGGAGATGGGGCCCAGCCAGGCGTGAGGCCCAGCGATGTTGCTGTCCGCCAGGGTTTGCCCACGGGCCACGAGCTGACCCTCGGCTGGAGCCCCGGTGGCTCTGGTGACAGCCCTGTGCTGGTCATGTCCCAGCTCACCAAGCTGACCTGCCAGTGGGATGTCTGTCTGGGAGCTGACCTTTGACCCCTGAAAGCTGTCCAGAATGTCTGCTGCTTCATTCGCAAACATTTGTTGAGCACTCACTGTGTCCCAGGCGCTGTGGCAGTGCCGACGTCCGATCATAAACGGACATTCTGGGGTGAGAGGTGAATAACCGCAGGGGAGGAGTGTGACTCCTCTCAGAGCTGTGCCTTGGGGCGCAGGCGCCCGTGGGGCGTTTCGCACTTGGGTGGTGGGGACGCCTGACCCAACGCAGGGATCGAGGAGGGCTTCCCAGAGGAAGGGGCATCGCGCGGAGATCTCGGGTGAAGAGGAGCAGTTCGCTGTGGGGAAGGAAAGTCCTGCAGGGCGTGGGGTCAGCCCGTGTGATCGTCCCGAGGCAGGAGGTCACTCAGCTTCTGGAGCACCTGCAGCATGCTGGGCGCAGCCGTGTGCATCGGGCAGCAGGAATGAGCTTCAGGGCCCCTTGTGCCCATCCTCGGGAGCGTACGTCTGGTGGAGGACCTCACAGCAAACTCGTGGACACAGGGAAGTAAGATGTCTTTAGACAGCAACTGATACTCTGAGGGAAACAACGCAGGGCAGTGCGGGTACAAGGAGAGGCTGCTGAAATTAGACTCATCAGAGAGGGTCTCTGAAAGGAGATGGCTTGCAATGTGAGCGTGAAATGAGGGGGAGGGACTAGTCGTGCAGACTTGCTGCTGTGTCCCAGTCACGAGAAACAGAGGTGCAAAGGCCCTGAGGTAGGCGGAGCTTTCTGCTTTCAGGAACTGGGATGTCACCTCTGTGGCTGGAGGGCAGCGAACAAGAGAGAGAGGAAGCAGAGTTTGATTTTGTTCTAATCGAGAGAGGAGGCAATTATTGGTGTGGATTCGACTGTTGGGTGACGTAGTTGGCTATTTTTTTTTTTTTTAAAGGAAAGGTGCAGGCAGAAATGAAGGTGAGTAGGCAGGCGGGCAGGAAGAAAGAGAAGGAAGAAGCACTTTATTTTATTTTTATTTAGTTGTTCACACTGTCCCTCCGCCCCCTGGGCTCAGTCCTCAAACCCAGGGGTACGTGGCTTGCATTCCTTTGGAGGTGATTGATCTAACCGCTGCTCCAGCAGGGCACGCCTGGCTTTGTATTTTTAAAAGGTCATTTGACCTGGTGTGGGAGAAGGCAGGGCTTGTGTTTTTGACAGCTTGGAGTAGCTTGGACTAGATTCCTGACTGACGCTGTCACTGAAGCCCACTGTCAGTGTTGGCTTAGAGAAAGGAAGCCTCCTTTCATGTGTCCCTGAGCAGCCAGAAAGGCAGGGGCCACAGTGGCGAGGGCCTGGCTGGGGAGGCGAGCGCAGAGCCACAGTGGAGCTCACTCGGAGGGCGTTTGCTGAGCTGCGTGAGCCTGGGTATTGTGTTTGGGTCCTGCAGCCCCTGGGAACAGAAGACAATGCTTGTCCAGGGAGAGGCTCCAGAGGCCACACTTCAAAGTGAGGGTGACCTAGAAATAAACCACCTTGGGCACTATAAGCAAATTGCCTAGTTGGCACGGAGCAGCCCACACACGAGTTTTCACCCTGAATTTCCCCTGCCTGGCTCGTCAGCAAAGTCTTCTGCCGAGCTTTAGTTTACAGTGATGCAGACTGGTGGCTTCTACAGATCCCACCACACTGCTGTGCCGGCCTCAGGCTCCCGTGGCGGCCGCGCCCAGGGACCAGCAGCTCATGGCCGAAAATCCCTGAACCCAGACCGCAGGACAGGCCGTGGGACAGATTTGAAAAGAATGGGACCAATAGCACAGCAGTTTAAAAAACATGTAGGCGTCTGGTTTAGCTGCAGCGTGGACACAACCGAAGCAAGAGTCAGAAAGCAGGTGGAAGGCAGGCAGAGTGGAAAATTAATCCAGATGCAGCCGGAGGAAGAAAGAGATGGACAATTTTAAAAGAGAAACATTGGCTCTTGGATGCTCCTGAAGGGAGAAGGGAGAGGATGTGACGGAGGCCCTTGGAACAGATCGTCACTGAGAACTTCCCAGCACCAGTGAAGAGACAGGTCCGCAGAGTCAAGAAATCATAAGTATTAAAACATCACCAAGATACCACCTCATACCCGAGAGATGGCTGTTCTCCAGAAGTCTAGATACGCACCTGCTGGCGAGGAGGTGGAGAAAGGGGACGCTTTCACACTGTGGGTGGGAGTGCAAATTGGTGCAGCCCCGATGGAGACTGGAGGTTCCTCAAAAAGCTGAAGATAGAAATCCCCTATAATCCCACCACCCCACTTCTGGGTTTTACCCAAAAGATACAAAAGGCCCCATCCAGAGATGTGTGCACCCCCGTGTTTACTGCGGCCCCATTCACAGTAGCTGAGGACTGGCAACTACTAAGAGCCCACGTCAGATGATGGATGAAGAAGACGTGGTCCATACACACAGTGGACATGACACATCCCTAAGAAGAGAGCAAACACTGTCATGTGAATCCACATGGGTGGAACCAGAGGGGATGATGCTCAGTGAAACAAGTCTAAAGAAAAAAGACAGAGACCACATGACCTCACTCATAGGTGCAGTGTGAACAGATGAAACAAAACCAACCCTGGAACATTTGCACCAGAACCGAGGTGACCAGCAGGGAACAGGGCGGGCGGGGTGGACAAGAGGTGGCGGAGCCCAGGGCACAGTGGTGACAACACTCACTTGGTGATGGGGTGGAGGGCAGGGAGTGCTGACTTAGATCTGAGGAATGGGGAAACCCGCACTTATGGGGAACTATATATATATGAGTTTAATTTATAAAACAAAGTTACTGCAATAAAATTATAAAGAAAAAGAAGACGAAATAGTAAGCAGAAATAGCCTTGGGGTTAGGGTGGCAGCCGAAGATGTGGTCGCTGTGGGGTTGGGCTGATGGTGGCGGGTCCTGGACGGTCATGGCGAAGGTAGAATCGAGAAGGGAGTGTTGAAAGCTGACGGGATCCATTCTGTGAAGAGGGACACGGGCCAGCTATGAAGGTGGGGCACGGGAGCAGCCGCTGATGAGGGGAAGATCCCATGGACCCGGTGACTCGATGCCGGTCAGACACAAGCAGACTTGCCCGTAGACTGTTGGACAGCGGACAGCGAGGGCCTGAGGGAGGTCCGCACTGCACAGGAGAGTCACGCAGACCACGTCATACCTTCTACTTTCCTAGCCGTCACATTAGAAAAAGTAAACCCGATCCATCCAGAATATTTTCCTTTTGACGTGGGATTGAGTAAAGCTATCTTACAGTGTATTTCTGTGCTAATTTTATTTTATTTTTTAAGGAAAGATGCAGCAGGAATAAAGGTGAGCAGGCAGGTAGGAAGGGCAAGGAAGAGGAAGCACTTGGTTTTGTTTAGTTGTTCATCTTGGTTGTTCCTGGGACTTGAACCCAGGTCATTGGGATGTATGTGGACTGCGCTTGGCTGGAGGTGGTGGACCCAACAGCTACTCCACCAGGCCCTACTTTTGTGGTTTTAAACTTGACCTAAATAGCATCGTGGTCTCTGTTTAATTTAACCAAATTGATAAATAGCTCTTATTCCTTCGATTGGTATGTGGATGTTTCCTTACTTGTGATGGAAGATGGTAATGGAATCCACCTCTTCACAGGGCCGTGGGGAGAATTAAGTAAGTTCACACCGAGGAGCACTTAGAACAGAACGCAGCCGAGTGCCGCTGTGGGCTGTGAAGGGGAGCGTGGTCTGCCCACCACTGTAAAGCAGTGTCTTGCGGACACGCGTGGTTCCCGGTTCTGACCTGACAGCAGCCGTGCTGGGCATCCCAGGGGCGGAACTGCTGGTCTTGGTTTGCATCACCCCCAGCGGACTCACCGGAGCTGGCCCGGCCCCTCTTCTGAGGGACCTGTTCCTTCGTCCGCCGGGGGGGCTGTTCCCCCTGCCTGGCCAGCAGGCACACGTTGCCCAGCCGACAGAGGAGGAAGCTGCTCGCGACAGTTTGCACTTATCCTGCATTTTTCTGGGTTCCTGTTGGGGTTTCTGGGAAATGTCATCACGAGGTCACAGCCGAGTCAGTCGAGCCAGCTCCCAGCACCCTTTGCTCCAGGCCCTAACAGCTTCTGAAACTCAGTCTCAATCCTTCCTCCAGTTCTGCAGGAGTCCTCATTTTCCTGAGGAGGAAACTGCCCATCAGAGGGGGCCTAGCTCATCCCGGAGCCTGGCGGGCATCTTCTGGAGCGCCTTCCCGATGCTGGGAACTGGGCGCTGGGCCAGGCGTGGGGTTGGAAGACGGGCCCCGTTGGCTGGTGGGTCTGGGCTAAACTGGCGCCCGTATTGGTTCCTGTGCCACTGTAACTGCTGGTTGCAAACTTAGTGTCTTAAAGCTCATGTTGAGTCTCTTACCGCCCTGGGGCTGGAGGTCCGAAACGGCCTCGCTGGGCTGACAGCGCGGTGTCAGCAGGGACAGTCCCTGCTGGAGCCTCCCGAGGAGACGTCGGCCCTTTCAGCTTTGGAGCCGCCTGTTTTCCTTGGCTTGTGGCCCCGTCCTCGGTCTCAAGGCCACAGCATAGCATCCTCCCTCTTCTGGAGCTCCCGTCTCTGACCCTCCTGCTCTTCGGGGTCGTGATTGCATTGAGAGCCACCTGGATAGCCTGTTGTCCTCCGGAGATGCTGCGCAGTCACATCCGCGAAGGCTTTCTTCTTTTAAGGAAAAGGCGCAGGCAGGAATGAAGGCGAGTAGGCAGGAAGGAGGAAGATGCATCTTTATTTTTATACAGATGTTCGCACTGGTTGTCTGTCCCCCCACGAATCTGGAAGTCGAACCCAGGGGTCTGTGGCTTACTCCTTCGGAGGCGAGTGATCTAACTGCTGCTCCACCAGGTGCTCTCACAAAGGCTTTCTTGACATCAGGGATCATGCTCACACGTTCTGGGCGTTAGGGTGTGGACTTCCAGGGGCTGTCACTCACCTGCTACAGGCTTCCTCTGTGAAGCGAGGCGCTGGGATTCCATTGAAGGAGGGTAATACGGAGGCTCAGAGAGGGAAAGGAACTCACTGGAGGCCGCACAGCCCTGGTCACTCGGATCCAGCCCTCCAGGTCCAAGGTCCCACTCAGCACCTTCCCTGGGTGTCTGGTTAGTATATCAATTCCGTGTTGGTGCAGCACTGGACTTGGGCTCCCCGAGTACCCTGCTTCTTGCCCCCGGGCCTCATGCAGCAAATGGTCTCACCATGCGCATGTCCCTCAGGTCGGAGGCGGAAGAGTCGCTCGTCGCCCCTTCCCTCCCTTCTCTTCATCCAGCTCATAGCCAGTCCTGTTGTTTTGACCTAAAATTCTATCCAGAATGGAAACACTTCTCACAAGGACCAGGCTCGTCTGCTGCCTGGACTGCTGTCCCCGTCTCCAGCCCTCCTGCTCTGCCCTCCCCATCATGGCCTCTTCCCCCCACGGCCACAGAGGGACTCCTTAAACACGCTGGACTCAAAACAGACCAAAGGGCACACCCTTGTGACGCAGGTGACTGAGGGGCTAGGGTGTGGACCATGTAAAGCCCGAGGACCTGGGTTCATGACCCAGGGTCCAGGGGAAAAACAAAAACAAAACCAACTAACTAAATAAAAATGTGTCTTCTTTCTTCTTCCCTTCCTTAAAAAAAAAAAAGGTGGGAGGTCCATCCTGGTGGATAGTGATCGGGTCCACCACCTCCAGCTGGAGTGGTCCGCATGCATCCCAAGGACCCAGGTTCGAATCCCACAGTGGGGAGAGGCAAGCTGTACAACTAAATTAAAATAAGATGCTGCTTTCTCCTTTTCCTGCCTTATTGCCTACTCACCTTCATTCCTATCTGAACCTTTCCTTAAAAAAAAAAAAAAAAAAAAGGTACTAAAGGCCTGCATATAAGACCTGGAATCCTGGAATCATTAAATATACTGCGGAAAACATAGGTGACAGTTCTGTGTAGATGTGTCGCCAATGACAAGAGAAACAAAAGCAAACAAATGAGACTCCGTCAAATTTAGAAGATACTGTACAGCCTCAGAAAAGGCAATCTACTGAATGCGAAGAGAGGTTTGCAAATCGTTTATCAGACGCGGGGTTAATCTCCAAAACAGGTGATGAACTCATGCAAAACTGCCACAGAAAAAGAAACAACCCGTTGAAAAACCGGCAGAGGGTCTGAGTAGACAGGGCTCCAAAAAGTTAGAAAGAGCGCGCCCCCTGGTGGAGGAGAGGCTGCGTGCAGTCCACACCCATCTCAAGGACCTGGGTTCGTGTCCCAGGGCTGTGGTGAAAAAAAGAAAGAAAGAAACTCTGTTTCTTCCTCACCAAAAACAAACAGCAAACGCAAAAGGAAGTCATAAGGAATAGAAACGCCATATGACCCAGCTATCCCACTTTTGGGTATTTATCCAAAGAATACCAAAGTGATTCCTAGAGCGTGCGCCGCATGGTTTTCGCTGGAAATCGGTGCCCTGCGCAGTCCAACTCAGCGCTGAAGAGGGCAAACCCTGCTGCCACAGCAGCAAGGAGGAACCTGGAGGCACTCCCCGCAGTGAGGTGCGTCAGGCCGGGAGGCAGACGCTGTGGGGTTTCACTGGTGTGGAAGACAAAACAAAAACCAACTCGGAGGATGAGCACAAATGGAGCTGGCGAGGGAAGGCAGTGGGCAGACCGGATAAAAGGCTGAATTGTGTGAAGGGTGGAAACTAGACTTTCGGCGACTGCTGTATACAGGCGGTGTATGTGAGTCTCTGCCCCTGTAACTTCTGTTATAAACCAATGACAAATTGTTTTTTAAAAGTCAGGGGCGCCCCCTGGTGGGGCAGCATTAGGGTCATCACCTCCAAAGGAGCACAGGCCACGCGCCCCTGGGTTCCAGTCCCAGGTCCCGGGGAAACAACCAGTGAGAACGATAAAACAAAAATGAGACGGAATTCTTCCTCCTCCTCTCATGCCTGCCTACTTGCCTTCGTTCCTGCCTGCCTTTCCTTTAAAAAAGTCGTGTCTGGGATCAGCGGTCTAGAACGACAGCCGTTGGCTTTGTTTGCCGTGAAGACGGAGTGAAGCAGCCAGTCCCATTAGTGTCCGAAGTTGGGTCGGCAGATGCGGAGGGCTCTGGTGGCCGTGTTACTGCTGTCGATTAGTGTCACTGTGTCCTTGCTTATCACTCAAGGCGGCTCTGTCTCCCGCTGGACGAAAGTCCGAGAGGCCCTGTCTGGCCCTTTGTCCCTCTGACCTGTCACAACCCCCCCCTCCCCCGTCACTCTCTTTGCATCCTCACCCGCTTGGCCTGCTGGGGCCTCCACCCAGGCTGTTCCCGCCGCGCCAGACACACTGCACGGAGATCTTGCTCTTTCTTCTTAGTCAGCTGTTCCTTCACCTGGCACCACAGCAGACAGGCCCGCTGGGCTCCTCCCTGCTCCGAGGCGTGAGCAACAGTGTCTGCTGTGTGCGCTCAGTGCTTGACTGTCAGGGTGGGAACGGACTTGTCACCTGTCTCTTGGCTCCTGCCGCAGGGCCTGGTGCCTGGTAGGCGCTCACTGAATGCTCAGTGGGCTCCGCCAGTGACCCGTGTGACCACTGACGTGCAGCCCACCTCGCAGGTGCGGGAGCTGAGGCCGGAGGGCAGTGGGAGTGTGGCAGGTGGGCACCCAGCCCTCCTGCTCTCCGCCTCACTGGCCACACTTCCGACGAGGAGGCAGAGGAAGGGAGTTGTGCAGAGCTGGGGACACACTGACCACCCCCACGTGTGCCCCACAGGGACAGTATGGACAGCGTGAAGCAGAGTGCAGCCCTGTGCCTGCTGCGGCTCTATAAGGCCTCGCCCGACCTGGTGCCCATGGGCGAGTGGACTGCCCGCGTGGTGCACCTGCTTAACGATCAGCACATGGTGAGGCCACCGCCTGGTGCCTGTCTCTGCCCCGACCCGCCTGGTGCCCGGCCCCGTCTCTACCCCGACCCTGCCTGGTGCCCGGCCCCTTCTCTGCCCCGACCCTGCCTGCATACCTGGGCCCCTTTGTCCCTGCCTTCACTCAGCATCTGGAGACCCTGGCTGAGTAGCCTCAGCTTTAATCACCCACTCATCTCTCTAGAAACCCCCATCTCCATTCCTGACACCCCAAGGGTCCTGTTGAGTCCCCAACCCCTTGCTCACCCAGTCCCTCAGAAAAGCTCAGCCTCTGTCTCTGACACCCAAAGATTCCTCCAGAGTTTATTGCCTCCCCGGCCAGCACAGTGACACACTCTCTGTCCCCACCCGCAAAGCCCTAGTCCCTTTCTGGTCCCCATCAATCCTCTGCTTCTCACCCAGAATCACTGGCCCTCCTAGGGGTAGCAGAGACCCAGCACTGCCATGAGCCCTGAGCCCCAGAGCCCCCACCAGGAAAGCGGGACGCCGGTCCCACACTCCCTCTGCCCCTGCTCTGTCCCTGCAGGGCGTGGTCACTGCCGCTGTCAGCCTCATCACCTGTCTCTGCAAGAAGAATCCAGATGACTTTAAGACCTGCATCTCCCTGGCTGTGTCTCGCCTGAGCCGGGTGGGTGTGGTCTCTGCTCTGGCCCTAGCAGGTGGCCCAGTGTCTCTGTCCCCAGGGCACCTCTCAGTCCCCTTCGCTCTCCCTGAAAGGCAGCCCAGCCTGGTGGTGTGAACTCAGGCTCTGAAGCGGCTTCCTTCTGGCTGTGTGACCCTGGGCAAGTGGCTTCACCTCTCTGGGCTTCATTTGCACCCTCTGTTCAGTGGGGTTGGTCCCCGTCCCACCTGCCCACGTGGCTGCTGTGCCCAGTGTTAGAACAGAGCTGGCACGTGCTGAGCAGCAGGATGGGAGGCCGCTGTCCTGATTCTCTCTCCTGCCTCTTCCACCTTTTCTCTGTCCTGCTCTTTCCCAGACATCTTCCTTCCACTCCTTTCTGCTCCTCTGACCAGCTGTGCCCCTGCCCTGAGAACATGCCCATAGATGAGTCAGAGCCAGCGTGCTCCAGGGAGCTCCCTGTCCTGGGGGGGAATGAGCATCTGGCAGGGCAGCCCAGATGCTCATGAAAGGGGCTGGTCGTGCGGTTCTGGAAGCAGCCCAGGGCATTGTAGGTCCCACAGGAGGGACATATCCCAGCCTGGAGGTCTGGGAAGGCTTCCTGGAGGAGGTGGTCCCTGAATTAAGACATGGAAAAAGAAAATTTCATTTCCTGGGCAGGTAAGAAGAAACCTGGATTCTTAACCTAAGGGACCACATCATTTACTCACTGGGTGACACCCATGTGTTCACTCGTTTTATCATTTATTCACATCTGGATACCCCTGTGTGCCAGGCTGGTGGGAGGACTCAGACAGGGCCAGTGGGGCACAAACCATCATGGAAATGACACAGAGCATGGTGGGAATGCTTCCAGGAGAAGGGGTTTTGAAGACTGAAGAGGAGTTCTCTGCTTTGCGAAGCAGGGAAACTATGCTCTTCACTACTTCGCCACCTATTCCCTGAGCCTTTCTCATATCTGACCTTGAATCTGGCCCAGGGATCTAGATAAAGGTCGGGTCCTGTGCCGGCCCGAGTAGCTTCCAGTCATTCGTGGGAGAGTTACAGGAGCGTCTCCAGTCAGTGGGGGCTCTGTCCTCCATGGAGGGACTGGAGCACCGTGGGGCTTGCGCGGGAGCTGCTCACGGAGGGAGTTGTGGTGGTAGAGATGCACTGACCCTGCCTTTGCCCCAGACCCAGGCTCATTCCGGGGGCCTGCAGGCCCTCCCGCCCCTCCCTGTGCCTCGGTCTCTGCTGCAGAAACATTCTCGGACAGCTCCCTGTCGGAAGCAGCGTTGGCTCGCCCGGGCCGTCCCACCAGGCCTCACACTTCTCCTTCTCCTTCTGCCCCCAGATCGTCTCCTCGGCCTCCACTGACCTGCAGGATTACACCTACTACTTCGTCCCCGCGCCCTGGCTCTCGGTGAAGCTCCTGCGGCTGCTGCAGTGCTACCCACCGCCAGGTACCGTGGGCCCAGCAGAGAGCCCCTTCCTGGAGACCTGCCCTTGGTCAACTGCGCCTCCCTGCCCCGGGCGTCTGCGGACCCGACTCACATCCCGCCCCGCCCGGGGACCCAGAAGAGCTGACCAGGGCACACCCTCCATCTGCAGAGGATGCGGCTGTGAAGGGGCGGCTGGTGGAGTGTCTGGAGACCGTGCTCAACAAGGCCCAGGAGCCACCTAAGTCCAAGAAGGTGCAGCACTCCAATGCCAAGAACGCCATCCTCTTCGAGACCATCAGTCTCATCATCCACTACGACAGGTGGGGCCCAGGGCTGGCAAAGGGGCTCTGCGGGAGGAGGGACTGGGGTCCGGACTCCTGGTCTGAGGGAGGAGGACTGGGGTCCGGACTCCTGGTCTGAGGGAGGAGGACGGGGGTCTGGACTCCTGTCTGAGGGAGGAGGACTGGGGTCTGGACCCCTGGTCCGAGGGAGGAGGACGGGGGTCTGGACTCCTGGTCCGAGGGAGGAGGATGGGGGTCTGGACTCCTGCTCTGAGGGAGGAGGGCTATACCACTCGACTCCTGGGCCCTAGGGGCAGTGTCTGGGCATCTTCTTGGTTGGAGGATGACGGGTGATATACTGCCCCACAGAGTGGAACTGGTGCTGCTAGGAGGCAGGATTGCTAGATGCCTCTATCTGGGTTCTCGGCCCAGATGTCCGCATCCGCATGAGTGGTCCTGGCGGGGAGGAGGGCGGAGTTAGCCCTGAGTACTGAGTGGGTAGAGGTGTATCAGCAGGGCCAAGTCCCCCACTGCCTCATGTCCCTTTCTCGTTCTCTCGGTGACAGTGAGCCCAATCTGCTGGTGCGGGCCTGCAACCAGCTGGGCCAGTTCCTGCAGCACCGCGAGACCAACCTGCGCTACCTGGCCCTGGAGAGCATGTGCACGCTGGCCAGCTCCGAGTTCTCCCACGAGGCAGTCAAGACGCACATCGACACTGTCATCAACGCCCTCAAGGTGCGACCCTCCGCCCTGTGATAGGCCATCTGCAGGACCTGCCTGTTTCTCCACCCTTGCAAGGTCCTGGGCCTCAGAGGCCTTGGGAGGCCAGCCCTGTGACCTGTGCCGTCTGCCAGAACAGAGCCTAGATTCCAGCCTCAACTCTCCTCCCTCAGACGGAGCGGGATGTCAGCGTGCGACAGCGGGCCGCTGACCTCCTCTATGCCATGTGCGACCGGAGCAACGCCAAGCAGATTGTGTCAGAGATGCTGCGGTACCTGGAGACAGCTGACTATGCCATCCGAGAGGAGATCGTGAGTCCTGATCGGGGACGGGGGTCCGGACTCCCGGTCTGAGGGAGGAGGGCGGGGGTCCGGTCTCCTGGTCTGAGGGAGGAGGACGGGGGTCTGGACTCTGGGTGGACAGCGGTGGACAGCGGTGAACCCGGAACTGGCGAGTCCCGTCCCCGCTGCACCCAGCGCACGCAGGTCACACGGTGTCTTCCACCCCTACCGCCTGGCAGGTGCTGAAGGTGGCCATCCTGGCAGAGAAGTATGCCGTGGACTACAGCTGGTACGTGGACACCATCCTCAACCTCATCCGCATCGCGGGCGACTACGTGAGCGAGGAGGTGTGGTACCGCGTGCTGCAGATTGTCACCAACCGCGACGACGTGCAGGGCTACGCTGCCAAGACCGTGTTCGAGGTCAGCACCCCGCTGCCCCCACGACGGGCATGGAGGCAGCCCGGACAGCGGGGCTGCGGGCCAGTCAGCCCCGGGCCACCATCTTGCCGCTGCTCCTGGGATCAGTGATCCCAGCCCGGCCGCCTCCCCCGCTCTGCCACAGCGGAGGGCCCAGTGCGCACATTTGCTTCCTGCGTGAGCATAAGCTGGCCACTCAGCAGTGCCGGTCTGCCTCTCTGTGCGGTCCGCCACGTCAGTGGTGGGGCTTCCGCAGCTCCATGAGCGGGGGGTGGGGTGACAGCGTGGAGCCTGGCGGCGGAGCCGCGGCGCTACCACCGCTCACTGTGGCCTCGGCTGCCCCTCAGGCGCTGCAGGCCCCCGCCTGCCACGAGAACATGGTGAAGGTGGGCGGCTACATCCTCGGGGAGTTCGGGAACCTGATTGCCGGGGACCCCCGCTCCAGGTGAGGGCTGAACGTGACCTTCTGAGGGGTTCGGGACATGGGGGACCCCAGGCATCTCAGGGTCCGGGCAAGAGAGAACCCGGCTCCCAGGAACCTCGGACAGAGGGAAGCACTGGCCGCTGCCCTGCCCAGGGCTGTGCAGGCTTCCGGGGTCCCCTCCGGGAGTGCGGTTGGCCGGGGCCTCCGGAGCCGTGCTCTCTGACCCCTGGTCTCTGCAGCCCCCCGGTGCAGTTCTCCCTGCTACACTCCAAGTTCCACCTGTGCAGTGTGGCCACGCGGGCCCTGCTGCTGTCCACCTACATCAAGTTCATCAACCTCTTCCCGGAGACCAAGGCCACCATCCAGGGTGTGCTGCGCGCCGGCTCCCAGCTGCGCAACGCCGACGTGGAACTGCAGCAGCGCGCCGTCGAGTACCTCACCCTCAGCTCAGTGGCCAGCACGGACGTCCTGGTCAGACCCGCGCCCCTCACTCCCGGCCCGCACCCCCACCCCCAGGAGCGGGCCCCCGCTAACCCTCCCCGCCTGCCCCCAGGCCACAGTCCTGGAGGAGATGCCCCCCTTCCCGGAGCGCGAGTCCTCCATCCTGGCCAAGCTGAAGCGCAAGAAGGGGCCGGGGGCTGGCAGCGCCCTGGATGACGGCCGGAGGGACCCCAGCAGCAACGACATCAACGGGGGTGTAGAGCCCACCCCCAGCACCGTGGTGAGCCCTCGGGGCGGGTGCCGTGGGCAGCGGCGGCCAGGGTGTCCCCTTTTTTTCACCTACCCCTGCACCTCCCGCAGTCGACGCCCTCGCCCTCCGCCGACCTCCTGGGGCTGCGGGCAGCCCCTCCCCCAGCGGCACCCCAGGCTCCTTCGGGTGCAGGGAACCTCCTGGTGGACGTCTTCTCTGACGGCCCAGCCGTCCAGCCCAGCCTGGGGCCCACCCCCGAGGAGGCCTTCCTCAGGTACCGGGATCCAGAGTGGCCCACCTGCCCCCCACTGCCCTCTTCCCTCCTGTCCCTGTGCCTCTGTCCCCCTTGGCTGCTGCCTAGCCTGACCTCCTCCCCTCTCTGGCCACTCTGGACTCTTTTCTGACCCTGGCCACCCTCTGTTGTCCTTCCTTGTCACCGGGTCTCAGCCTGCTCTTCCTTTTCTCCTTCCCTCTTCCCTCTTTCTTTCTCTTCGGCCCCTCTCGCTGCCTCTCTGGGATTGGCTGCCTGCCACGCCTGTCTTCTCTTGTCTGCTCTGGGATTGGATGGCCCAGCGAGCTGGAGCCGCCTGCCCCTGAGAGCCCCATGGCTTTGCTGGCTGATCCAGCTCCAGCTGCTGAGTAAGGGGTGGCCTGGGGGCGGGGGGGAAGTCTTTTGTCTCCAGGGTGGGTTAGGGGTCTTAGGAGCCCTTGTCTAGGGGGGTCCTGATGAGCTGCAGAGGCAAGGACTCAGAGGGATGAAAGTCAGGGTCCTCTGATGTGGGGGACCGGGTGGTGGCCCATGCCAGGGTCCCGTTCCCACTAAAGGCAATTGCTGGTCTGATTTGGGCTACTTTGGGAAACCGGGGTATGTGGATTCTGGGGTCCTGTCCTTCAGGGCTTACCATTTCCCGCACTAGCTCTGGGCCTTTACCTCTCGCCCCCTAAGCTCCTCCCGTCTCCCTGCTTTCCACCTCCAGCCCGGGTCCTGAGGACATCGGGCCGCCCATCCCTGAAGCGGATGAACTGCTGAACAAGTGAGTCCCAGAAGACATCTGGGAGGGCAGGGGCGGCGGGAGCAGGGGCGGCCGGAGCATGGGGCAGGGCCCAGAGGGGCGCCCGTCCTCCCGTGTGCCTCACGCCCACCCAGGTTCGTGTGCAAGAACAACGGTGTCCTGTTTGAGAACCAGCTGCTGCAGATTGGAGTCAAGTCGGAGTTCCGGCAGAACTTGGGTACGTCTGGGGGCCGGGGCTGGTGGCGGCTGGGGAAGGGTCCGCGAACTCTGACAGAGCTGTGCCCACCCGCTGCAGGCCGCATGTATCTCTTCTATGGCAACAAGACCTCAGTGCAGTTCCAGAACTTCACGCCTTCTGTCGTCCACCCGGGAGACCTCCAGACTCATATCCTCTCAGCCTGGCCCACGCCCGCCCCGCAGGGTCGGCCTTCCTGGCCGGTGGGCAGCAGTGATCTGGGTCCAGATCCCGCCCTGCTCCTAATTTGAAAGTCAGAGCCCCTGGCTACTGCTGAGATCTTCTGTATCACCTGAAGACAGGGCTGGTCCTCTTTCCTGTAGGACAGGAGATGACAGTGAAGCTACGTGATAGGAATACAGGAGGCAGACTTCCAGAATCACCTGTTTGGCCCCACCAGGCCCTTGCTGTGTGCTGACCTTGTCCTCCATCCGATCCCACACCTGTGATTTCAATGCCTCCCACGCTCCAGGGCCAGACCTGCGGCCTCAGTGCTGCATAGGGCCTTCTCCTGGGCGACCCTTAGCCTCTCAGCCTTCTTGTCCCCTCTGTGATGTGGACTGCCCTCTTCCTTTCCGTAGCGTGCTTTTGAGCATCAGTTTGGTTTGAAAACCTGGGGAGGGGGGCTGGCCGAAAGGAAGTTCAGTCCCCAGACCCCCTTCTCTGGGTCTTAGCTTCCACACCTGTGAAATTCCCGGGGTTAGACCCCAACACTTCGAGGACCTTTTCAGTTCTTTGCTTCAGTGATCATCTCCATGTCCAGAGGCCCCTGCAGGCTCAGCTCTGCCTGGGCTGGGGCAGCCGGAAGAGAAGTGCACGTGACAGCAGACAGTGATTACACGCCACTGTTTCTGTGCAGTCACCATGTGCCGAGCACAGTGAGAGGCCCTTGTCTTGTCATGAATTGGTCACCGAATGCTGAGGCCGTTGTGTTTTGCAGATGAGGCTAAGAGCGTTTCAGTAACGTCCACAGTCAGGGAGGTGGTGAGAGCTGGAGTCCAAACGCGCCTCAGCCTTCAGAGCCACAGAAGGGCCTTCCTCTCAGGACGTCTGTGCGCCACGAGCGCGCTCCCTGAGACCACCGTGGAAGGCCGGAGGGGCCCTGGGGCTGGGTCAGAGGTTTAGCTCAGGACTTTGGAGCTGGGCCTGCAGGATGTTGGGGCGGGGCGGGCGAGGTCTGCAGGTTGGGAGGTTGGGATGCGGGTGAGTTCTGAGCCGTCGAGCCGCCTCCTGTCCCTGGCTTCCTTGACCTCGGCGGGCACAGCTGGCCGTGCAGACCAAGCGCGTGGCCGCGCAGGTGGATGGTGGTGCACAGGTGCAGCAGGTGCTCAACATCGAGTGTCTGCGGGACTTCCTGACGCCCCCACTCCTGTCGGTGCGCTTCCGGTGAGTCCAGCGGGGTGGGGCGGGGCCGAGGGGCGTGGTCTGACCGCCTGCCTTCCTTCTCCTACCAGGTATGGGGGTGCTCCCCAGTCCCTCACCCTGAAGCTCCCGGTGACCATTAACAAGTTCTTCCAGCCGACCGAGATGGCGGCCCAGGACTTCTTCCAGCGCTGGAAGCAGCTGAGCCTGTGAGCAGCGGGGGGCGGAGTCAAGCCCTCGCGGGTGGGCGGAGCCTCAGGTTTCTGACCTTAGACTTCCCCTGCCCCCAGCCCCCAGCAGGAGGCGCAGAAAATCTTCAAAGCCAGCCACCCCATGGACGCGGAAGTTACTAAGGCCAAGGTGAGACGCAGGGAGAAACGTCTCTGCCCCGCTCCTCCCAAACTGGGGCTGGGAGCGGACCCGGCTAACTGCCAGGAGCCTCGGTTTCCCTGTCTGTAAAGTGGGGCCGGTTTCCAGCGCCAAGGGTTGTCGGGAACAGGGGTGCCACCGTCTGCGAGCTAGCAGACCTGGCACCCGCGCACAGCCACCCGCCTCCTCCCCAGCTCCTGGGCTTTGGCTCTGCTCTCCTGGCCCACGTGGACCCCAACCCCGAGAACTTCGTGGGGGCTGGAATCATCCAGACTAAGGCCCTGCAGGTGGGCTGTCTGCTCCGGCTGGAGCCCAACGCCCAGGCTCAGGTGAGTGAGCCTGGGAGGCCCTCCCGAGTGACTGATGACACCCCACTGCTTGCAGTCTCTGCTCCCCCACCTGTTTCCCTTCTGTTGTCTCTCTCCCCTTCCCTCCCAGCTTCCTTCCACATGAGTGCTCTCCCCTTTCCCCTGTACCTTGTCGTTTATTCCTGCTCTCTTCTATCTCCCTTCCAACCCTTTCATCCTTCCTGTTCTTTTGTCTCTCCTGTGTCCCCTCCCCTTGCTCCCTATCCCCTCTGCCTCCTCCCTGAGCCCCCCCACCTCCCCCCAGATGTACCGGCTGACCCTGCGCACCAGCAAGGACTCCGTCTCCCGTCACCTGTGTGAACTGCTGGCCCAGCAGTTCTGAGCCCTGGAATCTGCCCCGTGGGGATGTGGCCGGCACCCAGGCAGCCCTTAGGACTGAGGCAGCTTTGGTGGATGGGGCGGCAGGGTGACCTCTGCTGGTGACAGGGAAGACCCCAGGGGTGGGGGGGATGCCTGGGACCTTCCTCCGGCCTTTTGTATTTTTATTTTTGTTCATCTGCTGCTGTTTACATTCTGGGGGGTCAGGGGGAGCCCCCTCCCTCCCTTTCCCCCCCAAGCACAGAGGGGAGAGGGGCCAGGGAAGCGGGTGCCTCCTCCCCTCCCACCCCACCCCCTTGTAGCCCCTCCCGCCTCTTCCCCGTCCAGGGGTCGTGTATTATCGTGATCGAATAAACACAGAGAAGCTAAGAGCCTGTGCGTCCTTGTGTCCGTGTGGGGAGCTCACGCCTAGCAGTCAGAGGAGCGAAGTGAGGGTCTGGAGCGTGCGGGTGGCCAGGCCCCGCAGCCCGTGGACGGGACTCTGCGCAGACAGCAGCAGCAGCAGCCGCCGCGGCCCCAGCTGCAGGGCCACCAACCGCCACCCTGTGCCTGGCTCCTCGGTCCCTGACACCAGGTAGCAGGCTCGTGGCACCTGGGCCTGGTGTGTGGCATCTTCCGGCTTCTCCGGCGGCCCCGGCTCTGGAGGAAAGACAAGGAGAGCTGAGGTGACCAGTGGGACCTGGGCAACTAGGATGCCAACTTGTAGAAACCACACCCCATGCTGGGCCTGCTTCTGACTCCTGATGGGAGAGCCTGTGGCCTCTCTCACCTAACACCTCCTTTCCTGGGGAAACTGCAGCCCCAGCGAGACAGACCACACCTGGGTGATGCTTACAGCGCCAGCAACCCTGTGACCCACCCTCAGACCCCGCCCCGCTTTCCTCAGGAAGCCGCTGGGAGGTGGAGGACAGCAGGAAGGGACAAGATGTCCTCCTGGGTGGAGCCCTTTACCGCAAGTACTGTCCTCAGGGGCTTCACTGTGGCTGTAACATCCCCTAGATCCCTTCCTCTGTCCCTCTGGGGCCTCTGCCAACATTCCCTTCCTAATCAGGCCCTGTGGAGTGCCCCTCCCTCCCCAACCATGGGCAGAGCCTGTACTTCGAGCAGCAGAGCGAGCGTGGATGTGGGAGCCAGGCTACAGATGTCTGAGTTGTGGCTCTGCAGCTTATTAGCTGAGCCTCAGTTTCCTCATCTGTAATATGGGAATGATCACAAAGTAGGTGCTAACCCCACTTGAGAGGAAGCAGTGAGGGTCATGGTTACACCAAGACCTCATCTCTTGACAGGCAAGTGCTTAACCATGAGGTTTACCCAGGAAGTTGTGAGACCCCCCCCAGCCTAGCTCCCTGACCCTTCCCATCCTAGTCCACCTCCGTCCTTGCAAAGAGCCCTGCCCGATGCATGCGGGGTTCTCCCACTACCTTCTCTGTCTCTGACTCCCACTCTGTGACCAAGGACTCAGGGTCCCTGCCTGTGTAAGGGGCACTGTGTCCACTGCTGACCTGGTGGGAAGTGTGTGGAGGTGACCAGGCTGTAGAAGTTACGGAGCAGGTGCCGACGCTGCTCAGGGGGAGGCTCTGGCAGTGAAGAGAAACGGAGAGATGCAGCCCCAAGGGCCCACAGCGCTCCTGGCACCCCACTCTCCTCCTCAGTCACCTTTATCGCCCCAGGGCTCCACCGTGAAGAGGCAGCGTTTCAGTTCCAGCTGGAGGAGCAGCATCCTGTGGGAGGGGATGTCATGGCTCAGGAAGAGGGGATGAGGACTCCAGAACCACTCTCCCTGCCGGATCCCTACCCGAGGATGTCCGCGTGCAGGGGGAAGCCAGCGGGCAGCGCTCGGGGTCCCAGCGGCTGGCAGGCCCTCAGCGGGTCCAGCAGTGGCTGCCACCAGCGCTCCAGCAGCTGTCCGGGGGCGTGGTCAGAGGGGCGTGGTCAGAAGGGCGGGGCGGGACTAGGTAGAGGGCGGGCCCCGCAAGGGAAGATGGCCTGCGGGGCAAAGGGGCGGGGCCAGGACGGTCCGGAGGAAGCCGCGCTGGGGGCAGCGAGAGGAGAGAGGGCCGCGGCTCTCCCGAGTGCGCGACGGCGGCAACGCGGGGCCTGGCCCGGGTTCACCTGTGGGTCCAGCTGGCTGAGCGGGGGCCGCGGTCCGCAGAGCAAACACAGCTCCAAGTCCGGCAGCAGCGTCAGGGTGAGCAGCCGGTGCGGGACCTGAAGCGGACGCAAGGGCGGGCTGGCCGGAGTCCCGCCCCTCGCGGCGACTCTGGATCCCACCCCTTCCAGGCGGCTCTCGCCAGGGCCTCGACTTCCCCTCATTGCAGCCCCACGCACTCACCGCGGGGCTCCCGTGCGGCAGGTACACCGGGTAATCGCGAGCAGCCTGCGGCGGCAGGGACCCCACCATCCAGGGGAGCAGCACGGCCTCGGGCGTTCCCAGCCGCCACCAGCTCTCAGTTGCTGCCACCACCCGGCCTGACGCGATCAAGCTGACGAAGGCCGTGCCCGCGGCCTCTGCGAACCCAGAGAGGGCTTCCTGGGTAGGCAGGAAGGCCGGTGATGAGCATCAGGGGACCCGCAGGGAGTGGTGATGAGGGCGGCAGGAGAGGGGCCATGCTCACGTGCCTCATCCTCCTGCCCGAGTCCCATCATCTTCACGTACAGGCCGGTAAAACCCCCAAGTCATATTGTAAGGTGCCTGCTACCTAGCTTGACATGTGCTACTGAAGCTGATAATACCACAGCATCAGCGACAAGTCACCACAGTGACCCCACCTACTAAAGCTGAGAGACATCACGCCCCTGCCACAGTCACAGTGGGAACCGTCTGTGGCAGGTGAATTAATGAGCAGTATTTAAGGAAGGGAGGTAGAGCTTCAGCAGGCTGAAGGCAAGAAAGCTGGGAAGGCCCCCAGGTTTATGAGACCTGTGAAGGACTGATAAAGGTGGATTGTGGAATTAACAGCAGTTCGGCTGAGCAGATTGGCAGGTGTCAGATTCTACAGGTCTGCAAACACCAGGCTATAATATTGTTCTGGGGGCAAAGGAAGCCCTGACTATGACAAGGAGGGACAGGGGTAGCTCTGGGTCATGAAAAAATCCCTCCAGGGCCAAGTTGGGGATCTGAATGGAAGCCCAGAAGATGGGAAGATGCTGGTCCAGGGGTAAGAGGACAACGACTGAGTTGGCCATAGGGACGGACCTGAGTTCCCAAGACATTCCCAGTACCTGCAGGACGGACCCCTCTGGAGGAATCACGCAGTCCACACACTGGGTCAGGTCCCCGATGAGTTCTGCGTCACCCAGGAAGCTGTCAATGAGGCGGTAACTGGCCTAGCAAAGGGAGAAGGGAAGAGCCTAGGACCCAGATGGGCCCCAGATCTGCTGCCTCACCCCTCAGAGCCCCAGGGGCTGCTGGGAACTGTAGCCCCTAAATGGCAGGACCAGGCATCCTGACGTCCCACCCTCACAATCTGTAGCCTCACCCTCAACTCCTTCTTGAGTCTCTCTACATTGCGGATATTAGTCAATTCTTCAAGTCCCACGAGAAGAACCTAGAAGAAGCAAATAGGAGTGTAAGGGTCCAGGACAACTGGTTCTAGGAGAGGAAGGGCGGAGACTCCTCTGAGCCTGGGGGAAGAGGCACTGGGGGCCTAGATTCCTAATTCTGAGGGAAAAGAATGCTGATTCTGAAGTTTGGGAAAAAGGAGAGTCTCACCATGGCCCCAAATACCATCTGGAGTAGTCTCTCCAGCCTCAGCTCCGAGGTGCCCTCCTCGGATGACAGTACAATGAGGGTGATGCTGTGGGGAGGAAGGTGAGAAGGAAGAATGGGTCCAGGCCAGGGGAACAAGGCAATGACACTGGCATGAATCAGCCCTGGGCCACTATGCTAGTTACATCAACCCCAGCGCCTCTCCTACGGAGACACTCAAAGAGATCAGAGGGTAACCGGCTTGTCAAACATACTGCTGGCCTGGGAGAGCTGGAAGGCCTCGGGGTCATCTCCCACAGGAACTGTGACCCATGCCCTGTCCCTGCCCCAGGCTACCATTCCGAGACCTGTCATGAAAGCTTTTCCACACCACGGTCGTGTCCTCGGTCCTCGCAGAATTCAGCTGCACCTCGAGATTCTGCCCAAACATGTGGACGCCATTGAGGGAGCCGATGACAGAGAAGGGGAGCTGGGGAAAGTTGCGGAACATTAGACAGGAGACCCCATCCAGTCCTCCATGGAACCAAAGCATGCAAGGCCTCCGGTACCCTTCTCTTTCTAGATTCTCTGGTCCCTCCTCTTCAGGGAAACAGTATTATTGGCCCATTGCACCCTACGCCATCTACACTCAACGCCAAAACTTCCACAGCTCCCACTTTCTTGAAAACCCAGAGCCAAGTGTCCGACCCTCTTCTGTTTCGGAGATCTAGGCGTCCTGTGCCCCACCTGCTGGCGGGCGGGGGCGCCGCCGCGGCTGCTCCTGCAGAAGAGGGGGACCCCGCTGGAGGCCGCCAGGCACAGCAGATGCACGGTGCCCTCGGTCCCCTCCTCCCCCATTTGAAGCCCCGGCCCCCAGTAGGGATGGTCAGTGGCCGCCTTGGAGCATGACGACAATCACACTAAATCGGCTGCAGTCCGAAACCGCCAGAGGGTGAGATGGAGAGTAGCTTGATGAGGATTAGATTCCCGCCTTCTTCAACCAACTCAAACCGACAAGCAATCATGACTCCAGCACCTCCCGTAAGTCCCGTTTGGTCCTCTTCCGCCCAAGCCGGAAATAAAAACGCCCCTAACAAAGATGGCGGCCAGCTACATTTGCAAAGCTTCACAGTCCCAGTGATTTGACTTAATTTATTTAACGAAAAGAATAAAAAGTCAGCTTGAAGGTGGTGACCGCGCCAAAGCCTTGCCGAGCCATTATCACGTAAACTGGCATGGTTACCATTCTAAATGGATAAAGCGCTGTGCCCCGCTCAAAGATGGCGACAGTTCAGGCGTTGCCTAGCAACCATGTTCGGGCTCCTTTCCCTTTTTATGGTGGTAAACGCCATGCCGCGCTCAAAGGCGGTGCACAGTTGCCTAGTAACCACCATTTCGTCTAATTTCTATTACAAAGCTATGAATTGCGGTACCCGGCTCAAAAATGGCCGCATGACGAAGTCCGAGCACCCTCCTAGGAGCGAAATCAAAACAGACAGCATTTTCCCCTCCAGGTAGAGGATGGTTTGGTCCGGAGAGTGTTGCCTAGTAACCACCAAAGGAGCAGGTTGTTTAATTAGAAAAAGGAAATTATTTTCCGGAATCAGAAAAATAACATTATTTTTGTAGTGAATTTATACGTTATAGCCTATCGTGCTGATTTAAAAAAAAAAAATACTCCTCCCAAAATGCTTTTCATATATTTTAATTTATTTTAGGAAATGTACAGGCAGGAATGAAGGCAAGTAGAGACAGATAGGAAGAAGCATTTCATTTAGTTGCTCATCTTGGTTGTTCCCCAGCCCCAGCACGTGAATTTAGGACTTACCGATATATGTGGACTGCGCCGACCGGGGTGGCTGACTTACCCGCTAGGCCACCAGGGCCAGCCAAACACACTTCTGAGTTAGGCTACAAGTTGGGGAGTTTCGATGATGCCCGCCCTCCTCAGATGCCATCATTTACTACAATAGCTTTTAGACCCTAGAAATACTTTACTGTTACTGGTTTATTATAAAGGATACAAATGAGCTAGATGAAGAGTTATCTTGGGTGAGTTCTGGAGGGTTCCGCATATGTAGAAGCTTGTGTGGACGTAGACTTTTGGCTTCCCTACCCTCCTAAAACAAGGATGCATCCGCAGACCTAGAGACCAGTTGAATACATCCCACAGTCCCCGATTCAAACTAAGAAGAGGAGAAATAAAAAAAAAAAGGTTGGAAAGGTAAATGCGACAAGATGGTGATTCTGTTATGTACAAAGGGAATAATGCAACTTTTACCTTGAAATATATTTACAAACTGCCTTGGAGGAGTTGTCCTGATAAACAGTCCCATAAGCTGTGTGACTCTGCTCACTTCACTGAAACACACCTTCATAAGCATTATTCTTCCCAAATTAATTAACACGGTAACAAAGGGTGAATACTATATTATTACACTTTCTGTTAGCACTGATTGGTGAAGAGTGGTTTTCATGTTTGCCATTTAAAATTTTGTGAGGCGCACGCTGGTAGAGTAGTGGTTTGGTTAGTTGCCTCCCGCCCAAGAGCAATCCACCTACATCCCAAGACCCGGGGTTCACGTTCTGGACCCCAGAGAACAACCAAGATATACAACTAAACAAAAATAAATAAAATGCTTTTTCCTCATATCTCCTCCTGCCTGCCTGCCTCCTCGCCGTTATTCCCGCCTGCACCTTTCCTTTAGGAAAAATAAAAATGAAACACAATTTTGTGTGTGAAGGAAAAATCTGCTCAGATTCCTTCCCAATATAGAAAGATAAACTCTAATTCCTGTTTTTGATGGTTTAGTAAAATATATTTGGAATAGTGAATTTCTGTCAACAAACATGTTACAGTGACTTTCGCAGCTTATCGTATTTTTTTCCAGATAGTTGTACGGACAAGTGGATCAGTATTTTGTTTTCTGGTTTTGCTGTAATGCTAGAAAACTGTCTGCAGTTTAAGGATTCTACAGCGTGTTTCTGTTTTTCCCCTTGAGATATTTTGACAGTTTCATTTGGTGCCTTCACATTCTTAAGCCACCTGGAAAGTATTTATGTTCTCCGCCAGTTCTAGCTCCTAGCCCAGAAAACAACCGTCAGGTGTTGCCTAGCAACCTCCACTTGGGTTGGAGTTCGACTTCGTTCCGCGGACAAGCAGCTACACTCCCTTCTGAGTGGCCGGCCACCTTCAAGCGTTGCCTAGTAACCTCACTTTGGACGACGTGATTGGACCTTTCACAAAACCTCCGTTCCCATCCCCCCTCGAGAGAAAGAATAAAACTTAATCTCTGTTAGAAAACAAGGGCAGCGTGCGCGTTGCATAGCAACCTGGTCTCCAGGGCCGACCCGTGAGGCCTGGGACCGACACGGGTGCCCCGCTCAAAGATGGCGACCAGTTGTGTCGCGTTAGTTTCCTTTCTCGATAGTCCTGCCATTTGTTCGGTCTTCCCCATCAGACCCCGAAGAGGTTACCTATGTCCCCACTAGGTGATTTACGCCATGGGTGCGAACAAAACTAGAAATAGAAGTAACTCGTCACGAGTGCCCCGCACAGACATGGCGGCCGGGGGGTCAGCCCCGGCACCTAGACGTCCAGCGCGTGAGAGGGCGCGGCGCAGGCGCACTGCCGCTGTTTCCGCGGTGGCTGCGGCAGCGGTGGCGACTACATCGCGGGGCATGGTCCCTGGGTCGGAGGGCCCGGCCCGTTCCGGGGTCATTGTGGCTGACGTGGTGTTTGTGATCGAGGGCACGGCCAACTTGGGACCCTACTTTGAGGGGCTCCGCAAGCATTACCTGCTGCCGGCCATCGAGTGAGTGTGGTTTCCTCGACTTCCACCCCGCCCTCCGGCTTTATTTTCCTGTATCTTCTAGCCTGACTCCGCCCTTACCCTGCACCTTACAGGTATTTTAATGGTGGTCCTCCTGCCGAGACGGACTTCGGGGGAGACGTGAGTGTTGGGACTCCTGGTCTGAGGCGGGAGGACGGGGGTCTGGACTCCTGGTCTGAGTGGGGAGGACGGGGGTCTGGACTCCTGGTCCGAGGGGGGAGGACGGGGGTCTGGACTCCTGGTCCGAGGGGGGAGGACGGGGGTCCGGACTCCTGGTCTGAGGGTGGAGGGACTGGGGGTCCGGACCCCTGGTCTGAGGGTGGAGGGACTGGGGGTCCGGACCCCTGGTCTGAGGGTGGAGGGACTGGGGGTCCGGACCCC
>RJWH01005285.1:0-80704 GCA_004363575.1 Solenodon paradoxus | reverse complement strand
GTTTAAAATCTCCAAAGAGCAATTCTCTATAGATTCTTGTATAAAATTTCAGGCACAAAATTGTACTATTTCTGTCTTAGCCTTTATTAAATAGGCACATGTTCATGACTGCAAACAGAAATTTCCTCTTGTGAGAGTGGGGGAAAGATAAGTTATGAAAATATCATGAGTGGAGTGATTATTTCAAGTATTTGATTCTGATTCTACCATAAGCTTAAACAGCGATTATTGTTAGTATTATCATAGCTATGAATTTTCCCTTTTACAATTTTTCTTCCTCAAGCAGATAAATGCTACTTTCAGGAAGAAATACACCATCCCCAATTAAACACTAATAAACATAGAGTTAGTCACATTAGAAAATGTTACCTTTAAAAAGTTGTTCACTAAGAGAGGTTTATGCTGGACAGATGTCTACTTCTGTAAAACACTGGGCAGATCCTTATTGGAATTCTTACTCTGCTTTGTCATTGTTTACTCTTTATTAAAACTATGGGCTCCGTGAGGCTGGAACTGTATCTTCGGTCTTTTTCATTTCTTTAATATCACCCACAAACTCTGCTCTTACCTACCTCCAACCTCCTCAAGATCTATCGTAGTACTGAGAATTAGAAAGTGGGATAGAATTCTCTGTTGAACAAATTTAATCTAAAGAAACCGAGTGACTTAGAAACCTGAGGTTTAAGTATTATCAGACTGAAAAATTTAAGGATACATTGAAAATGAGCAGAAAGTGTCTCTGAAGTAATAGCTAAGCCTATGGGAAAACACCATGTGATTTCCCTCAAACTCTTCACAAATTAAACTATAGGCAATTCTAGGAAATAGTCAAGCTTCTTAAGTTTAACTTTTGATTTTTCACTCTTTACTTTCTAGAATACTTACCCACTTGATGATTGTCTACTCCTTCAGTTGACATTAGTGTATATAAAAAGGAACCTATTTTGCTCACTCTTAAAGTCCATCCATTATGAATTACTTCATCAAGAAAATATAAGTATCATATAATGGTTGGGTCTGATGATCTAGGTACAAATTCCAGCTTTCAGGCAACGCTAGTTAAGTTATTTTACCTCTCTGAGCTTGTTTGTTTGCCCATAAAATTGGGATAATATTAGATATACCCATTAGGCTACTATATAAAGTAGATATTAAAGGAGGTAACATGAAGTATTTATTTTAAAGTAAGTATTGTTGACATAACTTTGCTCTACCAAATAATATGAACCCACTTGTGTAGGTTCCACATTCCTCAAATATATGTCCATACATGTTATCCACCAACAGTTTACCAGGAGTTCTTCACTATTGCCCACTGGATCTGATCACCACTTGCCCCTGCCCCCACCCCATTCCCTACTGGTAATCTCAGTTCTATTGACAATGTGCAAGGGTTGGTTCTGTTTAATCTGTTCCTTTGCAACACAAAGTATTTAGAACAGTGTCTGGAAAAGTAAGTGCTCAACTTTCAGGAGTGGGAGTGTGGTTTTGCTGCTATTTATGCTGCTACTATTATCACTTCTCCAATTGCTTTTAATTCTGAATTCTCAAAGACATCTATTTCTCTGTATCAAATACGAATAACAGCAACATTACCTCTAGCACAGTCAGGTCCAAGAAATCCTGGGAAACAATGACAATGACCAGAGATACACTCTCCATTTCCATTGCAATTGGTAGAACAGTCATCCATTATTTCTATTAATAGGGAGAGAAAGAAAAAAATGAATGAATACTCAAGCAGCAGCATTCTTAATTTTTTAAACTGCAGGAACTCTGAGCTTATAGCAATCTTGCCCTCTTCTGTTTAGAGAGCATTTACTATTTAAAATCAGATGCCAAAGACTTCTGTAAGATGTCACATGCAATCCCAAATTATTAAAAGGGTCCTGGATTTGCTGAATTGGCTATTCAAGAGTAGAATTAAAACCAACCTCATCTCTAAAGTGCATAAAGGGTATAGATGAATTGTATTCTTATGAGACATTCATGATAAAGCTAAAAATATACTAAGATAATAGGACATTTCTCAAAAGCAAAACTGGTTTAAAAATGCAACCCAGAAAAATAAGTCTACTGTTTATTTTTCAAATTCAGCTTATAGCAAATAAAAAATTCTTCTCTAGTACCTTAGAATATTTAATCTATTATCCTGACAGCTTAAATATTATAATCAGTATTTCATTTTCATTAATAAGTGACAATAAAAGGCTTTTAAAGTAAGTGTTCATATTAAATTCACCACCACTAAAAGCATTAGAACATAAGTATTTTGTTGAGAAATGCTTCCTTGACTGTAAATGCTTATCAGGTCTCTGCTACTAATTTCCCTTCAATCTGTTCTAGAGAAGAATAGGTTTCAAGGGAATTGAGAAGACTTAGAAGGTGCCCATAGGTAGTTCTGGTGACATAAAGATGTGCAAAGCAACAGAATTTTGCTAAGTCTTGTGGTAAGTAAATTGACTGAAAAGGTATGGTTTTACAATGTCAATCTCCTACAGTGACATCGAAATTGTTTCTAGTTTAAAATTCTGTTTGAGTATAATAACACCAAATTCCAAGTCCATGAAATATTATGGTATGTATACTTCACTCTTGCAGTATTTTCCCAGTTTCACTGAGAAATAAATGACATAAACCACTGTTTAAGTTTAAAACATACAGCATTGATGGCTTGATTTACATCTCTTGCAGGTTTTTTTTCCTTGTCATTTTTCTCATTACATTTTTCTATACGTTTTCCAGATTTAACACTTTTGGATCCTGAGTTTTATGTTCAGGCCTATTAAACTCACACTTCTGGTGTATACCAGTTTTTCCTTATAATCCAAATTTCTACTGCATCTAGTTTCACTTGACAATTTATTTCCAGTTAGAAAGAGATAGTCTAAGAAGTGGTCTTGTCATCTTCCAATGAACTATGAGAGTTTATAATGAGAGTCAGGAAATAGCATTTTTTCAATAGTAACCTTTTGGCCATTTGTATCAAAACAATCACCTGAATTACTTAAAATGCAGATGCTTGAGCTTCATTCTCGATCTACTGAATCTGTCTCTGAAAGATGTAGGTCAGTAATGGACATTCTAATGAAGATCCCAGGTGACCCAGCAGGTGCTTATAGCCTTAGAACATGGATCACCAATGCTTCAAATAGTAAATGTGTATAGTTACAGAACTTCTCATCTAGACTTGGAGTTCTGCTTTGACAAAAATAAAAGAAAGAGGTATTTAGTCTTTTTGGAGAACTTGGAAAGCTAAGAATGAAACCAGTTCTGTTTGGCTATCCCCACTATTGTCAGTCAGAGGAGATTATCTTTTCACCCTCATGTGAATACATACAGGTTTACGACAATTCTATTCTCTGATTCCTGTGCTAGAAAACTGAACTGGACAAGAAATTGACATATGGCCTTTGTGGAACTACAACTGGACTGACAGGAATGTAACACTTGACAAAGAGGCAACCATTGTTTACCCATTAAAACATCTGTTATTTTCAGAAATTTATTAATTACTTTAAAAGGTCATTAGGAAAAGGCATCAAGTCTTTTTTCATCTAGAGATGGAACAACTATTTCTCTAATTTCCACTTATCTCACATTCTTGTGACAAGCATTACTGGCAAGTCTTAAGTTGACATTTGGGTATCCCTTGCCCTGGATGATTAATAGGAGACCACGGAGAAAGCTTTCAAAGGTAAATATAGTTGATTTTTTTAATTTCACACCAGCTCCTAAAGTTCCAAAAATTTTATGGAAATAGTCTTGAGGGAATGCAGCTATTGTAGAAAAAATGTTTAATAAAGTTTGATATCAAATAAATAAAAATCTTTTCACCTTACTGACTTAGCTAAGTGCTTCATAGAATATTGGCAATGCAAATGGAAGAGAAGGCAATACACAAGGTTTGGGAAGCTGCCACCTCCACTGGGTATCAAAGAGATATTGGGATAGCCTGGGGACTTCAGGAGGAAGATGGCAATATCAGGAACACATAAATAACTGGTGATGAAAAAGAATATGCTGTCTATTTATGTTGCTCCAGAAAGCATTGCCTTCCTTTTCATCTTATTTCAGAATCACTTCCTAGGCTCCAGTTCATTAGAGTTGAGAATCATTTTCAAGTTCATGCTGAAAATCCACTTCTGATGCTAGAGTCAAAAACCCCTTGGTATCTATCTGCACTGATGATGAGTTTTGCTTCTGAAAGATTTTCTCATGGGAGAAATTAAAGGTAATGAATAATTTTAAGGAATGAGTATAGTCTAAAGGCATGGGATTTAGAATCAAGACATACTGAGTCTCCAATCTGAATTCAGTTACTTACTGGTAGTAAGAATGTACCATATTGTTTACTCATTCCAACCTGTGTTTCCATATCATCTATCTATCTATCTATCTATATCTATCTATCTATCTATCTGTTTGTCTGTCTGTCTGTCTTAGCTTTTAGTTTTCAAAGGAAAGGCACAAGCAGGAATGAAGGTGAAAGATTAGGCAGGCAGGACAGGATAGGAGGAAGAAGCATTTTTATTTATTTTACTTAGTTGTTCCATCTTGGTTGTTCCCCCTAGCCCTGGGACATGAACCTGGGTCCTTGGGAATGCATGTGGACAGTGCCAGCTGGAGGCAGTAAACTTTACTGCAAAATCACCAGGGTGTAACTGTTTCCTTACTTGTGTTATTAAGCATCACTATACCTATGCTATCAGGATTGTGATGAGACTCACCTAAGATAACTGAATGTAAAACATCTAGTGTACTGCTTAGAGTAGAATGGCATGCTATGAATGGCATATACCAGCATGTTTCAGAGCAGGTTAACTGGGATTAGGGGTTACTACTAGAAAATAATAAATATTATTATAGACCAAATGCTTGCCTATATTGGTCATTCAATAAATGTCGGCTATTAACAGTTTCTTGATTCTTAACAGAACAAATACAGTTAAGAACAATCAACTGATACTAACATGATTTGGACACAGATGAATGAGCAGCATTTAGAATATATAAATTCATATAAACCTTAATTTGTTTAATTGCTCTTGTTACTATGATTAAAATAAATTACAGCAAGAAAAATTAATGAGAAATTAGAGTAAATAACATACACCTTTGGTGATTTTTTTTCAGAAATTTACTTGGATTTTCTTTAAGTGGGATTACAGAAGAAATGTTTCTATTGTCTCTAATCTTTAAAAGACAACAGAAAAGTTTAAAAACTACCTTGCCTGAGGAAAAGTGCAAATATGCTGCTGCAAATGTAACTGACATCTTGCTATCTGCATAAAGGAATTGTATCTCAAAGGTTAGTTAGGTTCTTTGATGGGAAAAAATATGAAAAACTTTAGGTAAAATACTCCAAACATGTTTCTGGATCTTTTGATATTTGAATGATTAATAGCTGGGTTAGTGTTTTAACTTGAACCTAGAGATGTAAATCATAGGAAGACAGAGATTCTTTTTGGCAAATATCTTCTAATTACTTTGATTTCCTAGGACAAACTCAAACTCTCATAACTCACTGGCATTTGTATTATCAAAATTGAGTCATGAAAGACAAATATCATGAAACTGTATCTGTTAAATTTGATCCACTGAATCTGTAAGGGGTAAAAGAGTATTATGAGTGAAAATATTTTTTTTTCTAATGTAAAAAATTCTGTGTCTTCAGAAGATAAAAGATTAGCGGAGTTTTTCTCAAGGGGGGAAATCATCAGTGCATTTTTATTGCCTTTCTGATTACTTTAGAGGAAAGTTTTTGATAATAATATGGCTGGAAAACCATTTTCTACTGACTCAAGGTCTTCAGCAGCAAGTAAAAATAGAACATAATTGTTATAAAGAGCAGATGGAATATCTATTAACAGTCAACACATACTCCTAAACATATGGTTGAACAGGTTAACTAAAGGATAAAATGGTGAGAATTGTATAGAAAACTGACAGTTTAAAGTATTTTCCCTTCTTTTAAAAGACATGTCTTTTAGGAAAATTCACACAATAAAATATACTGTCTTTGAGTTGTTTACCCTCAGGACTCTAAAATTGCTAAAGGTCTCAGCTTTGTTCACACCAAGGGTCATAGGGAATGAATTTACAAAAAAATTGACAAAAGTGAGATGTCTCTGATTAGAGTGAAAGTGACTAAGATTGTGTATAGGCACTGTTTTGAAAGAATGTTTTTAAAAGGTTCTAAGCACATTGAAAGAGCCATTGTGATGATTTTTAACTTTTATTTAAAAATTTTTATTGAAATAACCTTGGTGTATAGCACTATATATATGACAATTTTTAAACCAAACAACTCTAAAAGGAAAAGAAAACAAACTTTGAATGACCCAACTTATTATCCATAAGACTCTTCTCTAAATACTCTTAGGTTGTGTAGTGAAACCTTAATGGTTCTAGAATCAGTTCTAAAGAAGTGGACTGATGCTAGTTTTTCCATTTTGTAATCTATTTATTTGTTTTTTCTTCTTACAGAAATTGAATTAAGAGTGCTGCTTGCACATTCTTTTCTTCACTGAAGTTGTTCATCTGTGTGGTGTTGGTAATAATATTACTGTTGAAAATATAAAAATGTTTTCATGGAAAATATCCTAAAATTCAGTAAATAATGGAATATTTAAAGAATCTTACTCAGAATTAAAACAACATTAATGACAACAAAGGAAGCTTTTCTCAGAGTGACCCTACTTGTATAATAAATAACTTTAAGGCAGAATGAGCAATAAGCTTAAGTGACATCTGTATCACTTTCATCAGTAAAAGACAATGATTATATCCTTCTTGAGCTATACTGTCAATTTCAAATAATAGCTCAGGCAGCTTACCAATGGCTGTAGTTAACACAAAGACTTGCTCCATTTTTTTCCCATCGTTATAAAATGCTAGATACCAAGGTCCTTGGTCCATATACTCTATGAAACCTGTTTCCTGCAGTGAGGTTAAGATCAGATTCCGAGGGGAGTGCTGGTTATCATCAGGGCCCTTGGAGTCCTGCTTGACCAGTTGCTTTCCATCCATTAGTTTTACAAAATCAAACTGGAAGAAACAGAATCACAAATATGAGTCACTACTTTTGCTTCTAGACAAGACAAAACCTGGCATTTTGATTCTTTTTTTTTTTTTTTTTTTTTACTGATTTGCATTCTTTCAATGGGACAAGGGGTCATGAATGCATGGAACCCATGAAGGACATGGGGCACCAAAACCCAGTAAGATGAGAGGGCTGGGGAGGCTCATAATTATCTTGTTCTAGGAAGCAGAACTCAAGTTTTAAGAATTTTTTTCTTAAACTTCTTTTTCTGAATATGCTCTGCTAAATGTTGTTCTTTGTTTCTCAATGCCATTTTTCCCATTGGATTGAGTATGATTACTCTGCATAGCTGTTTACTACAAATATTTTTACCCTCACCTCTGACTCGTGTACACTTTGCAGTCAGAAACCCTAAGCTATTTATCCCCCCAACACTAAAAGGATTCAAGCAATATCTATAAGATCAAATACCTGAGTGTGTGTAGGTGGAATGTTTCTTCTGCCATAAATTCCCAGCAGAGAGTCCTTGGCTAAAGAAATATTGAATTTCAGATATATAGGATGGTGGATAGTAATCTGGAAGCGCCAGAATAAGCCAGGTGGAATGGTCTGCATGACCTGTGCACCAATGTCAACTTCTCCAGTGTCTATTGCCCGTCCTTTCTGAAACACTGGTTTTAAAGGTAAAGAAAATTACACATGATATTAATCTTGATTTATAAAGTATTTTTAAGTTTTCAAAAGCAGATATACCAAAATGACTTACTCAACTCTTTCTCCCCATGTCACCCATCTTTTAAGACTTTACCCAAATTATGTATCTTTCAAGGATTCTTCCATAACCACTTTATCAGTCTTTCCCTTTTCTTAAACTACTATTGCATTTGTTTTTACCATTTGATTCATTTTAAACAGTATTTGCTGAGCACTATCTTGGTATCCTGGTACATCCAGGAGGTACAAAGACTAGTAAGATGTAGGTCTTGTCTCAAGGAGCTTTGAATGTAAGAGAAGAAATAGGACAAGCACAAAAACAAACGCCCTACAAAGGAAAAGGACTCTGGCCATTCAAAGGAGGGAAAAGTATTTGGTTGGCAGATACTTGTCATTCCTAGCTGTCTCTTCCTTACTTTATTTTTTTCTTTAGCACTTATCATCACCTAACATACTACATATTTTACTTCTTTGTTGCTAACTGCCTGTTTTCCTCCAAAAGAATATAAACCCCATGAGGCTGTGACTGTTTTGTTCATTGCTTTATCCCTAGCAACTAGAAGAATGTCGACAAATAATGTGTTTAGTGCATATTTACTCAAGGAATGAACAAATGAATTAATCAGAAAAGGGCACTTACAGAAAGCATGGAAGATGGGTCTAAAAGGAAGAAGATTTTCAACAGAGCTGTTGGGAAAGATGTTGCATGTGAAAGGAGGCCTGAGCCCAAAGAAAGAGGAGGGAAATGGTAAAGCTAAGGTGTAGGGTATGTGCATATAATGAAGAGCAGTTGGAGACACAGGGCTGCAGAGTAAGAAGGGTATTATGCACTATAGCACCTTGAGAGCCAGTTCTAAAGGAAGAATGACAAGTGAAGAATGACAAACCATTAAAGGTTTTTCAGAAGAGTGGATAGAGGTTTGTGAAAAGTAGAAAGGCTAACATTGAGGTAAAGGATAGGATAGATTAGAGCAAAGAGATGCAAGAATAATGTAGGAATTACAAGAAAATAATTCAGATGAAATGACATAAAAATCTAAATTTAGAGTTTGCTCAATGGCCTATGTGGAAAAAAGGACATTCCAGTCAATTGTAAAAATAAACAAGATTATATTAAACTAAAGAGTTTCTGCACAACAAAAGACTATCAGCAAATTTAAAAGGAAACCTATGAAATGAGAGAAAATATTTGCAAAGCATATATCGGATAATGAGTTATTATCTAAAATATAAAAAGAAGTTAAACAATTCAATGGCCAAAATATATATGAAAAGGTGTTTAACATGGCTTATAATTAAAGGAATCCAAATGCAAACAACAATAAAATATCACCCCATACCCTTTAGAATGGCTATCATCAAAAAGACAAGAGATAACAAGTGTTGCTGAAGATGTAGAGACAAGAGACCCATTGTGCAGTGTTGATGGGAATGTAAATTGGTGCAGCCTTTATGAAAAACCACAGGGTGATTCCTCCAAAATTCTTATTTTCTTTTTAAAAGAATTCCTGCAGGCAGGAATGAAGGTAAGTAGGCAGGGAGGCAGGAAGAGAGAGGAGGAAGAAGCACTCCATTTTATTTTTATTTAGTTCACATTGATGAACCTCTCCTGATCTGGAATGCAAACCCAGGTGCCTGGGATGTACATGAACTACACTCCTTCAGAGGCAGCTGACCCAACTGTTACTCCAACCAGGGAGCACCAAAATTAAAAATTAAATTATCATATGGTCCAGAAATCCCATTTCTAGGTATATATTTGAAGGAATTAAAATCAGTGTCTTGAGAGATATATGTACTCCCATGTTGCAGCATTATTCATAATAGCAAAGATGTGGAAACAATGCAAGCACAAGTCAAGAGAAGATGTGGTACATATTTATATGTATATATACATATATAATTAAATACTATTCATGCATAAAAAGAAGTAAGTATTTCAATTTAAAATAACAGGATGAATCTGGGGGACATTACGTAAAGTGAAGCAAGCCAATCAGAGAGAGACAAATATTGTATAGTACAACTTACATGTGGAATCTTAAAAAAAAAGAAAGAATTAAAAAAAAATGTTGATTTCATTGAAACAGAGAATACAGTGGTGATTGCAAGGAGTTGCAGTGAGGGTAAATGAACTAACGTAGGTCAAAGATTTTAAGTTTGCAGTTTTAAGAAGTTCTGAAGATATAATGCAGAGCTTGGTGATTATTATTAATAATTCAGCACTGAAAACTGGCATAAGTAGATCTTAAGTAGTCTCAAGACACACACACACACACACACACACAAATATACATACCACCACTACCACCACCATCAAAAAAGAGTTGACTATATTAATGATGTGAGGTTATGGATGTGTTAATTATGTTGATCTTAGTAACCATTCTGCAATGATCATCTCATCTCACAGTTTAATTATATCTGTCGATTATTTTTCAGTAAAGTTAGAAAAAGATCAATCACTTATTTGGGAAATGTAAAAGTCCTGGATTATCCCGAAGGATGGTACAAATATTAATTGATTTAAAATTACAATGTGATTAAAAATATCTTATTGCAATTTCAAGTGTAATAATGGAAAATAAAAATTAAGTTTTTGAACTAGCTTAGAGAAATAATACTGAGAAAATATAATTCATCTAAATGAAGGTAAGAAGGGAAGACACAGATGAAATGGGTCAACTAGAGAACAAAAAAGATGGAAGATAAATTTCCTATATCTGTGTTTATAATTAAAATAACCCCCATGTTTATTGTAGCATTATTTACAATAGCCAAGAATTGGAAATTACCTAAGTGCTTATTGTCAAATGAACAGATAAAGAAGATGTTGTATATTTACACAATGGAATACTACACAGACATTCAAAAGATGAAACCCTGTCATTTGAGACAAACTGGATGGAATTAGAGGGGATTATGGTAAGTGAAATAAGTCAGAAGAAAAAAGACAAATACTGAATGATGTCTTTCATATGTGCAATATAAAGAAACAAAGCAAAGGAACAGACTAAACACAAACCAACCCTTGGACATTGACAACAGAACTGAGGTTATCAGTGGGGATCAGGATGGGGATTGCGGCAAGTGGTGTAGATTCCAATGGATGGGACGAAGGACTTTTGGTAATTTGGTGGTGGGCAGGGTGTGTTGCTATATATTTGAGCAATGGTGAGTCTGCACACATGGGCTTGCATTATTTTGCAAATCAAAGTTACCTACCTGAAAAGAATTTAAGTGCTCCTGGAGAAATACCCCAAATCCCCTGGAGTAATATATCACTTTTGATGATTTTGATTTATTGATTTTTATTTGCTTAAGAACCCCGTAACTCCCTTCTGGCATTCCTTTAGGGAATTCTTCCTGTATAAAGTGGTAAAAGTCTAGCTAGACCCATGAAAATGTATCTGAGGGATGGGGAACCTACGCTATGGGTTTATATTATTTTGTAAAGCAAAGTTACCTCAATAAATATTAAATTAAAAAAATAAAAGCAATGAATCAAATACTTGTGTGAAAGGTAAGAACCATCATTCTGAATTTAATAATAAAATCTAATTTCATGTTTTAACAAGAATATATCTAAAATATAAAAAGCTATTTATAATAATAAAAAGTTATTTCCCCAAGAATAAAAGAAACAAAAGGAAAGAAAGGAGAAGACACTGTAAAGAAAGATTCTATAGTAGCACTTCTCAAATTTGAATGTGCATAACAAGGGGTTTCTTGTTAAAATGCCACTTTTGATTCAGTAGGTCTGAGGTCAGATATTTCTCCCAAATAAGGCCTATGTTGCATGGACATGGAGATACTTGGTGTGGAGGCTAATAAAAGTCAAAACTGACTCCAGTTACGTAGCAAAAACAAGAAACTGAGAAAAGCAGGTTTGTGTGGGAGGATGTTAAGTTCAGACAATCAGATCTTTATTATTTATAGTTATATTTTCTAATTATTTCTAATGTCCTAGTTTAATAGATGTTTCCGTGGCATTCTTTGTTATTGGTTGATGGAAAAGGAAGAATTATATAAGGAGAGGGAAGAATTCATTTACATTGCTTTTAAGTAAGGAAGATTACACCTCAGGAGGGAAAGTTCAATTGGGGCTCATTTCACATGTCTTTGTATTTTTCAGCCATCAACTCCTCCACACAAAACACAGTTTAAAAACACACATGGTCTCTGTCCTTTGTATTCACCCACTATAAAATTAACAGCCCATTAAGAAACACACCTGCAGTGGCTTTATTCAGAGGCCAAAGACTTGCAGCTTTTAACTCCCTAAAATACGTCCATTATTGCTTTTTGTGTTAAGGCCAAGAGTAATAACTATTTTAAGAGTATTCACTGTTAACTGTGAATAATAGATTTCAAATACAATTTTGAACATAATTATGTATTACAGGACACATAATTTTGCAGAATTGACATTTATAATAAAATATGCCCTTTGAGATGATAAATGACCAACTGAGGATCTTATTTTTCACTGGAAGTTACTTTTTTCCATGCAAGACCGAACAGTTTGGTCCCTAAAGTGTTGATTAAACATTTAACTCTTCAGGTACTGGAGTTGACAAATGTTTTCAATGAACAGGCAATTAATATACTGTGTGTAGGTGGACACTACTGTTCTCAATTTAATGTTCATTTTATGCAACTGCTATACTTATTAGGGACCCTTCGTACTTCTTAACATGCCTCATTTGGTTGTGCAAAGAATATCATAAATATAAAACAATATAAAATGTTTTAGTTTCAGCAGTCTATTAGAGGTCCTATGAACAGCCTCTACTGAATATAATGCCATTTGAAAAATCAGGGCACAACTGGCTGATGGACATTAGCTTTTATATACGAGCCTTATCAAATGATACACTGTCTCTTCTGTACTTCATGAAGCTCTTTCAATGTTATTTACTAAATAAAAATAAACTCATGAGATTGTGTTGTTGGAGCTTCCTCATTATTAGTCTTACTAAGTACCTGAAGTGCATATATATATATATATATATATATATAATATACACATATATATGTATATATAATAAAATGATTTTTAAAAGAAGATGGCATTACTCTTTGGGAATTTACATCACAGTTAAGAAAAGGCAATTGAAGAGATTTGACAACATGAATGACTGATGAGCTATAATTTTGCTAGATGCCATGATTTTGTATTAGAGGAGAGAAATACTCAGCTTGCAGATATAGAATTTCTCTTACCTTTTAGGGCTTCATGCATCAGAAAGTAAGCTATCTCTCTATTAGCAATCTACATCATTAAATAGCTTGCTACATTTTATTTTAACTCAAAATTACTTATGGATTTCAATGTAGTAATTATTAATTGATGCAATATGACATTATTTTTCTTAATGTAGCTCAATGGGGGAAACTAATTAGGACAGTATATGCAGAAAACCTGAATGTGATTTTGTGAAGAGATTCTGAATCAATATATGTAGGTGAAGTAATTATGACCAAACTTAACAGGACTGACCCTTCATCTGCAAATTGTCAGCAATAGGGTTAAAATATGGCACTAAGGTACAGTTTTTGTAATATTCATGCTTTAATGGCCATTTAATCACTTATCTTTCTGAAATATGTTAGAAGGCCGAGGAAGACCATATTCTCTTTAACAGAACACTTCCTTGCATAACTTTAAGGTGAAGTGCACTGAACCATGAATCATATCAAACTGTGCAGAAATATAGTTATCACAGTCTCACCAATATCCAACAATTGAATTTAAGCTAAACACCCTCTTTACAACTTGAAACACAAGCGTCAGCTGCTGAGTGGGTAAATACAATGGCTGATAGGCCAAGCGGAGGATGAAAAACTAACTGATGGTAGCCAAGTTCAAGAAGCAAAAATGAAGCCACCTGGAAGGTAAATAGGTTTGGAATTGGTGACAGATGCAATGTAGTGACAATTGTCACTAAATTAGACTTCATTATACCTAGACTTTGACACATAGTTGAATACTAGCAACATGATTATTAATAACTTTCCCTATAGGATACAGAATTAATAACTATATTATGGATATAAGCATGCATATACTTATTTCTACTTAATGTAGCTAAGCTTGCTACTTTCAATGATCCTGGGAAAACTCAGTGGAACATTAGTAGAAGATACTGACACTGGGTCATAAAAAAGATTCCACTACAAGGCTCTCTTATAAAAATGACTAGTTTAAAGGCTTGTGGTACCATTCATAACAATAATGTTCATTGTCTTTTAAAGACATTTTCAAAGTTCATAAAAATTGACTAAATTAAAAAGATATTACTTTAACTAAGGGAATGCTGTCCAAAGAGAGGGGAAAGAAATATACCTTAAGATCATATTTATTTGTTCTTTACTTCATCCTATAATATGTTCAATATCTTCAAAATGTATAATCAAATGACATTGGTATGTACTTTTATCTGAATCAATCCTAATGTGTGTCTCGTGATTTTAGTACCATCTTCCTCCTTGTGTTAATTTATATATAATAATTGTTTCACAGTAACAAGTCTTTGTAAAAATTGGAAAAGCAGTACTTACAGCAAAATGGGGAGGTGAAATCCATGCTTATTCCCTGTGATATAAAGTTGTGAAGAGAGAAAAGCAAAAGCCTACCTCTCCCATCTATGTAACCTTGTATAATTTTACTTATATGAACTATTGAAAAATATGCATTCAAATCAATTCTTCAGTAATAGATTTTCCAGATTGTATATTACACATTTTTTATATTTGTTATATAATGCAATGTAGGCAAGAGAAAGAAAAGGGAGAATGAACCTTACACATAGGCAGTTGGTAAATAGTGTTTGGATGAATTAATTAAATAGTAATGTCATTTAAAAATGTTTATTATTTTAAAATTTCAGTAAAAGGTTTTGATGGGAGGATGGGCCATGGGAATTAAGAAAGAATAAAATATGTTTAGAAATAAAATTCCTCTGTCTTACTGACAGTGATAGCTGATTGGGTAGGAAAGTTCTTTAAGTGATCTTACATTTGAGAAATACATTGTATAAGTGTAAAAAGTTATATCCAGACAATGAAAGACTTCAGATGCCAGTGCTGTCACTTACCCAACACTGCATAAATCTTCCCAGACAGAAGTGAAATTGTTAAAATTTGACCCTTAAAGGACTAATTTTGAATTACATTTTAACTATGTATCTAATTGGTGAACATAATCATTTATTCTTTTTCCTTTTCAAGATAATTTTTGAAGTAACATTGCATTACAAAATTTTGTAAGTTTCGGGCATACATCATTATATAACAACACCTGTATATAATACAATAAGAGTGCCATTAAAATTCCAATTCTAGCCTTTATCATGCATTTGGCCACATTTATGTGATTTGTTCACTACCTTTCCTCCTTCCTTTCTGGTAATTCCTAATTTTCTCTTACAGTTTAAAACTTTATTTTTGCTTTATTTAGTTCATGAAGTTGTTTGGTTTCTATGTCACAGATAAGTAAAATCATTAGGTGTTAGACTCTCCATTTGACTTTTTTCATTATGCATAATACCTCCCGAGTTTCATTCATACTATTTCAAATGGCAGGATTTCTTATTTATTTTTAAATCTGAGAAATGTTGATTCTGTATGTATATAGCACATCTTCATCAAATTGTCAATCAATGGAAACTTAGGGTGTTTCCAGCTCTTGGCTCTTGCAAATAATGCTGCAAAGTAATACACATGGGGGTGTATATATTTCTTCAAATTAGTGTTTTTTTGTATTTAGGGAGTACTTAGAAGTGAGATAACTGGATTATATGGAATTTAGTTTTTAATTTTGTGAAGAATTTCTATACCGCTTTCCAATATGGCTGCACTAATTACACTTCCACTGGCAGTGTTCAAGTGTTCTCTTCTATCCACATTTTCACCAACACTTTTTGTTTCTTGTTTTTGGATAATAGCCATTCTCACAGGTATAAGGTGACACATCATTGTGCTTTTGATTTGCATTTTCCTAATAGTAAGACATGATGAACATTTTTTAATGTGCTGGCTTGTCATCTGTATGTCTTCTTTGGATAAGTGTCTATTCAGAACCTCTTCTAATTTTTAAGCAAGTTATTTGCTTTACAGTGCAAAGGTATTAGACTAAAATTTTATCATGAGTTTTACAGTAAAAAAACTATTAGAAATAATAAATATACACAGTAAACTAGCAGGTCCCCAAATTACTATAAAAACCTGTTGCATTTCTATATACAAAACATAGACCAGCAGAAAGAGAAATCAGGAAAATAATCTCATTTACAACAACATCAAATAGAATTAATATCTTGTAATAAATTTAACCAAATAAGTGGCAGAACTGTATGCTGAAAACTGTAAGGCACAGAAAGAAAGAGAAGACATAAAAAATGGAAAGATATTCTGTGATGATTGAGTGAAATGACTAATATTGTTAAAATGGTTGTATTCCCTAAAACAATATATAGATTCAATGCAGTCCCTGTCAATATCCCAGTGGTATTCTTCACAGAAATAGAAAGAAATCATGGAATCTATTTGTAACATAAATAGGAAAAGCAATCATGAGAAAAAAGAACAAAATGAAGCTCCTTGACTTAAAACTATATTACACAGTAATAATAATAAAAAGCATGGCATTAGAATATAAATACACAGATCAATGGAGCAGAATTGAGATCCCAGAAATAAACATATGCATATATGGACAACTGCCGTACAGCAAAGAAGCCAAAAGCATACAATGGAGGAAGGATGTCTCTTCAATAAATGGCATTGGGAAAACTAGACAGTCACATGTGAAGTAATGAAATTGTATCACTTCCTAACACTATATACAAAAACTAATTCAGAGTAGATTAAATATTTGCATGTAAGGCCTGAAACTATAAAATACAGATATGGAGCTACATAAAACTTCTGCACAGCAAAAGAAACCATCATCAAAATGAAAAGACATCATACTGAATGGGAGAATATATTTATGCACATCATATATCTGACAAGGGATTAATATTCAAAATATATAAATAACTCATAAAACAACAACTAAAGAACATAATCACTTAAGACATAATTCTCCTTTTTAAAGAACTTTTAGAATTTTCCTTGTAAGAACTTCTACAGAAAAACTGTGAAACTTTAAAGTATATCAGAGAAATCAGAAGTTCTTACAAGGAAAATCTTCTGCTGTGGTTTATTGATCCCTAAAAGGTGTTCACAAAAATTAGTATCCAAATTTGAGGCTCTCTCGACTTGATAGCAATCTAACTCAGTGTAATGCAAATTATGTTTGTAGAAGTCTCAGAATGCTGATTACCAATGGTACATGACATAGCCAATCTCTGAATATTTTTTTATTTACTTTCAACAAGGCTACCAAAGCAATTCAGTAGATGAAAGAATGGCATTTTTCTACAAGTAGTGCTATACAACTGGATAATCACGGTCAAAAGAGCGAAAGTTGAACTGCTCTCATGTGCCATACACAAAGATTTATCAAATGGTTTAAATACCTATATTTTAGGTCAAAACGTATAAAATTCTCAGATGAGAACAAGGCATAAATCATCATGACACCGGACTGACTTGGTGATAGTTTGTTTAGTTATGAAAAGCACACCCAACAGAAGAAAAAAATAGATAAGCTTAACTTCATCAAAATTATAAAACCTTTATACTTCAAAGGCAACATCAAGAAAATGAAGAGCCCTCAGAATGGGGGAAATATTTGCAAGTCATATATCAAATAAAGGACTTGCATCTAGTAAAAAATTAAGAAGCCTTACAACTTAACAATAAAGACAAAGAGAACTAATGAAAAACAGGCAAATGATCTGAAGACACTTCTTTAAAGAAAAATAATCAATTAACACAGGAAAAGAAGCTCAACATCAGTAGTTATCAAGGATATGCAAATTAAAACCACATGAATTACTACTTTACACCCACAAGTGTGGCTAAATTAACAACAAAGACAATAACAATTGTTAACAAGGATGTGGAAAAATCAGCATCTTCATACACTGCCAGTAGGGATGTAAAACAGTATATCCTCTTCAGAAAATAGTTTGGGCAGTTCCTCAAAAAGTTAAGTGGAAAATTAACATATGACCCAGTCATTCCATTACTTGGTATGTATTTGACCCCCCAAATAAAGGTGGGTTTTTTATTGTCTTGTATTTTTATTCAGCGGAGTTTTTCTACAGTCTTATTGATATATAATTGCCATACAGCACTGATAAATTTAAGGTATGTTGCATAATGATTTGACTTACATGTATTGTGAAATCATTAACATATATAAGTCTCGTTAACATTCATCATGCCATATTGATACCAAAAAAAGAAGAGAGAAAAAATATTTTCCTTATGATGATAACATCCTTGCCTTTACTTTTTTAAAAGCTTTCGAATATACATGTAGCAGTGTTGACTATAGTCATCATGCTGTATATTACATTCCTAGAAACGAAGTGTTCTAACAAAAAAGAACACTGATAGCAGCATTATTCATCATATTCAAAATGAGGAAACAACCTAAATGCTCTTCAATGATGATTGAATCAACAGAATATGATATACAATACAATGGAATATTATTCAGCCATAAAAAGGAATAAAGTTCTGACATGTGTTATACAACATGGAGAAACTTTAAAAACATGCCCAGTGAAAGAAGTCAGACACAAACAGATGCATATTATAGAATTCCACATATATGAAATGCACAAATAGGCAAATAGGCAACTCTAATGACAGAAAGCAGATTAATGGTTGCCAGGGATCATGGGGAAGGTAAGGATGTGTAGTTACTGCCAATGTCTAAGAAGTTTCTTTTTGTATGTGACGAAAATATTCTGGAATTAAAGTGGTAAGGACTACATAAGTCTGAATATAGTAAATATCACTGAATTACATGCTTCAAATCTATAAATTACATAGTATATAAATTGTATTTCAACTAAGCCGTTACAAAAATATGCTTCAAAGTTATAAATTGATAAGTATAGCCCCTCTTGTGTAATACACGGACACTGTCAAGCGCTATTATAAGCTTAATATACTTCCAAGTGGTTTTAGAAGGCCACCTGCTACCTAGAAGCTGAACTGTCTCTTGGTCAGTATATTTAGAATTCATCATTGGAAAGACATAGCAGAGATATTTATTTTCTATATCTTATAAATTGCTTGCTGTTTGTTATATGTAGGTTATTTCGATCAATCACATCCTTCTAGATTTTAGGATGGTGGCAGGAGATCATAATTCAATTTATTCAGCTACCCTTTTTATGTCTTAGGATGTAAGTCTTCTTGAAACTCACATGGTTTATACTTTTGACATGTACCTACTGGGCATTTAATAAAGACAATTATGTTATAATTCACCTATTTCATAGTTAAGAGTAATGAGGGAACGGTATATCTTCCTGTGCCAGACACCAGTTCTCATGGATTGTCATATTGCTAGTCTTTGATTGTCACCTTTTAGGAACCCATAAAATTGTTAATAATATCAAATTTCTCCCCACAGACAAAACTCACTACAAATTGCACTAATAACAACAGTAGTAGCAGTAATCATAATAGATGGCATTATCTACTGAGCACTTATTGTGTCCTCTTTTGAGCTCCTCTTATTTCTGCAATATCAAAATGCCTCTTTCACACTCAGTATGCCATATAATTTGCTGAGTGGTTGATCTCTGAGGTTCTTCCCCTTTCCTCTCCTGCTGAGAGTCTGGTTCCTTCATGATTTCCTTTCTTACTAGCATCCTCAAGGTCTCCCTATTTTTTTTTTAGTCATTGTCTTCAAACAAGTACAAGTCTCTCTTCCTTAGAAAAAAGTAAAATGACCTAACTGCCCCTTTAGCTAGTTATACTGTTTATCTCCTTCCTTTCCGTGCCAAACTATCTCCATCTGCTGTTTCTACTGTTTCATTATCCATTTACCACTTAGGCTATTACCATCTGCATTTCCCCTTTACCAGTCTATTATTCCATTCTCCTAAATATGCACTCTTTAAGGTCAACTAGGATTGATTTTTCTTGTTTCACAGGGTCTAGCTCAAACTACTTTTTTAACAGTCATATTTTCATCTTTCCTTTAAACCTCTTAAATCGCCCAACTATCTTATATCTATTTCTGTACAACAGTTGGTTGCATGTTATTTTGTACTGTGTGAATATGTATGCATATTTCTTCCAGTTCTGTTATTTAATATAAACTTCCATAGGGTCAAAAGTTATGTCTTCTTCCTTAATTATTAACTTTCCACAATAGTTAATACAGTTAAAAAAGAACCTAGACTGATAAAGCATTAAAGATCACCAGTTTCTATGTTTCTGAATACTAAAATTTCATTTTTCTTGACATTATGTTAATGGGGATGGTATGAGATGGTCAAGAATCATTTCTCTTACAATTCAACTTTTAAACTTTTTTCTTCCCTCTATGAATCACAGGCAATAGGAAGATGGTATCTGAATACAGTTCTGGTCAAAATACCTTCAGCTGGATATACAGTGGAAACAGGAAAGGGCAACACAATGACTAAGGGAAAATAGGAGCTGCACGAAGAGGACAGAAGTAAAACCAAATGTTCTGAATATTAGAAGGCTGAAGAAAGATATGAGATTATTATCTATGGAATTACAAAAGTTATACACAGGAAAAATGCCAACATGTACATTAAATCCTGGGACTCCAGGAATTTATTTTCAAAAGCAAATTCCACATTCTAGATTTACCTTTGGCTTCATGAAAAAGGTATGTTTAGGAAAATGTTTGACCTTGCTCCAAAAATAATATAGACTGAAAGGTATAAATGGGTGCTCAACAGAATTAAGAGATACATATGGCTTATAAATTTCTACAAGGGACTAGCTCCTTCAAAAAAGTTAGATGCTAAAAGAGTGTTATGGGAAGATCCCCTAGCTTTTGAAAGACTAGTCCAGGAGGATAAATATGCCAACACAGAGCACACCACTTAGTGCTACCATCAGTTGTAGATTATTGGGCTACAGGGACCACAGGCAGACATATTTTCTGTGGCATCACAGAAAAGGTGTGTATTAATTTTTTAAAGTAAAATGAGGATTAAAATGAAACATTAAACATATATGATCAAGAACATTTAACATGAATTTTTTATTCCTTAAATAAGTTTGCCTTTTAGCATAGTGAACCCATTCCATAAATCTGTTTTAGAAGTCAGGTCTCCAATATGCTTTAGAAAAGCTTTTGTTAAAACTGAAGTATATTGATAAAGTGATTTAATATAGTTGAAAACAAGCTGCAGCACTCTAGCTGGGCCCCCTGAAACCTTGTGTTAGAGAAACATCTATATAGCATTATAGGAAACATTTACTGTAATTTGCCATCAATCTTTAAAAATAATAATGTTTAGCTCCCAACATTGTTGTCTTTGTTAGTGCATTACTACTATTTTATTCATGTGGTTTGTTGTGCTTATATGAATTATTCCCAATTCTACCACAATGTACTGGACTCTAATATCCTTTAAGTAAAAGATACTGAAACTATGGGTTGACTCAAAGGGCAGCTGAGTGCATTTTAATATCCACATGTCCTATGAACCAATATTGAAGAACCACAGAATTATACTGCAGGACTCTTCCATTTGAATGCACAATGATTACTTGGGTGGGGTTAGTGGAGTTTTTAGTTTGGAAACACAAAATGAATCTTTACCCACTGGCTGGGTCTGTGGAATAGATATCAATGAAATTACAAGCACATTTAAAATGTGCCCTGCTATTCAAAGTCCACAATTATCATTGCATAATTATCTCCAATGTAACTATGTCACAGGTAAAAAAAATTAAAGTAAAAAAAACAAGCAACACACACACTCACACACCTGCTCCAGCTAGGCCTACAATGACAGGAGATCATAAAAAGTTCATTTTGTGTTGTTTAACTTTTAATTCTCAAAGGCATTTGTATGACTATATGTATGTAGAGACTGTGTGTATGTGAGTGTGTTCTGCTTTGATGTGAAGAAAGGACTAGCCTGCAGAACCTAGATATTTGGTGTATAATATAAGATTTGAAAAATACTCTTAAGAAGGAGATACACATTGAGATCTTTAATCAAGACAGCTGTTATTTAAACATTTGGCCTTGAGGAAACAATTTTTTGTAAAAGCAAAAGAAATGGTCCAAAGAAGGGCACTGAGCTAACAGTAAGAAATGGAATCCTAATCTTAGCTCTGCCTATAGTTAAGTCTATTATGTGGCAAGTCACTTAACCTTGTGTTTTCTGTTTCAACTATAAAACAAGGGTAGCAATAACTGCTACAATATAAAGGTGCTATCTGGATAAAAAAACATTAAAGTATTTTGAAAATGTAAGTGCTTTCTAAGTGCAGACTGTAATTGCTACATACATGACGGAAATCCAAATTTATAAGGCAGAAAACTGGAAATTAATTATTTGAATAACAACACAATTCTCTACAAGTACTTTAAACAGCAAATGTGGCTTAGAATTTTACAGATGCATGCATTTCAACCACTTCCAGGCATAAAACCCTTCTGTAAAAAATTGTTCTACTTTTATTTGGAATGGCTAATTGCTCTTCCTTAACTGCAGAGAATGAATTCACTGACTCATAATGTATACAGCTGAAGGAGACCTGAGAAATAAGTTAGTCCTACTGATAGTCATTCCACATTTGTCAGAGTCTTAGCAGCTGCAGAGACTGGAGGACAAAGAAAGGTAAGAGGAAGGGAGTGGGAGGAATCTGTCCCCTTACCTAGTTTTATCTGGAAAACATGACTTTTTGTTTTTCGATTTCTGGGTAAGATTTAATTTACATAATGTGTTTCACTGTGCACTACTCTTCCGTGCTCCCCGCAAATGATTGCAAGTCAACTCCCCTATTTTTCAGATGAGAAACTGAAGCCCAGAGAGGTGAAACTATAGTTACTGTTTGGTCGTGGTTAAAGTATCTTCGTGATAGGTTATAAATTGTGTCATATCAATCAGCTATATGTTGTTTATATGGTCGTATATTCAGCAGACACTGACTAGAAAATGTCATTTTTCCCTTCAACTTTGTGGAGATAGATCTTGTAGGATAAATTGAAAAGAAATGCCACTTTCCCCCAAGGCCAGTCCTTTGCGAAAACTGTAAAGGAAATAAAGGTTGTTTTTAGTATCCTTTAGTTCCCTATTTCTCCACACCCCGAACCCCCTTCTTGTTCTCAGGCATCCAAACTGCAGGAATTCAGTGCTTTCTACTAACAAGTGACTTCATCCTCACACAGATTGTGAGTTGTGCTTCTGGAAAACAATGTTGATTAAGAAATCTCCCCAACCTTTTGTTTTCCAAAATCTTCCCAAACCTTCAATGTTTTAAGAAATGTTTTATTATAAAACAAAACCCTCAAATAACTAAATTTAAAAAAAAAACCTTTTCCCATCTGACTTAGACAGAAAGCTCTCCACCATTCTCTCTTGGGACTCCGATAAAAATAGTGTGACTCCCTGGTTACCTGTAACAAGGTCAAATCCAGACCTTTTCCCTTTTTCCAGAACCTATACAATCTATACAATGCTTGTACAGTAGAACCAAGATCATTCAATGTGAATAAGATGCTGCGAGTGTTGGTATTGTGACACTGATTGTCACAATTATTGGGACCAGATATAGACCCTCCAATGTCCTGTTTAATGTCTCCCAGATAGTTAGCTAAGATTACAACCATCTTCCTCTTTAACTAGATAGACACAGATAAACATTTCCTGTTCACCTGACTGAGACTTCCCTTGAGTACAAAACAACCCCAATTATTAGTCATCATCCACGCACCTTTCCTAGACAGTCTGATCTTCATATGTGGAGTGCTCTCTCTATTGTAATCATCTGGCTTAAATCAATTTTCTTACTTCTTCAGTTTTTGTCCTCAATACTTCCTGTTGAAAACCTCTTTAGCAATTCATATGTTTAGTTTTTATTATATTATTACAACAATAGATGAAAACACGAGAGGTGGATCCATGAGTCTTCCATTCTAGTTCAGTCCTCTCTGTGTATTCTTCTACTCTCTGTACCTCAGTTTTTTTCATATTTAAATAAGGATATTGGATTTGGTCACCTTAAAAAATTAACACTATTTATTGAGAACTTATATAGTAAAGATTTTTTGTTCAATTTATAGATATTACATAATTCAGGTCTTTTAAATCAGGAGCAAGTCTTTTATTTGTTCATGTCCCCTATTTGCATAAAGTAGTTATATAATGTTTACTAATTAAATAGAGAGACTCAGTTATGACTAGTTTGTAAGCTTCTAATGTAGTAGGGGCTGCTATAGCACACTTTCAATTCTACACATGTTTATTGAATAATCTACAACTGATTTTATTGACAGATTCTAACATGTGGTTGTGCTTTACTTCTTTTTTAATTAAATTCAAATAAATTTCAAAAAGAAAACTTTAGCATAATAAATATTTACAATGAAGCATTCTCTTTCATGTGGAAAGCTAAGTGGTGAGAAAATTCTTTACTCTTATAATGAGAAGCAGATACATATAACTACTGTTAATGGAGAACCAATTCCAGTATAATTTGACTTTTTAAAAAGTGCCCTCTATTTATCAATCACTTTGATGATGACGTTGATGATAATTAAAAATAATAGATGTTAACTTGGTAAAGAAAATTCAAACTCTAAAAAGAGAAAACGTCTACATCCCAAGACAGCTATCATTCACGGGAATGTTGATACTACTTTGAAAGGAGGATCTTTAGCACCTAACAGGTTGTCAATAAACTGAAGGTAATTTTCCAGGCATTTGGCCCATTAATAATTACTGCCAAATTAAGCAATGTACTTGGTACTATTCTACATGCTTTATATCTATTGTCTCACTCCTCATGAACACCATTTGATACAGGTACTATTAAAATCACCTTTATTGTACAGCTGAGGACACTGGTTCAGTGAGGTTGTGTCAATTAATTGCCTAAGGTTGAAGTGCCAGTACATTAGTCAGTCAGCACTCAATGCCAGACTTATCTGACTCCGAGTCTAGGCTCTTAACCACAGTGCTACAATGCTCAAGTAAAGAAAATAATGTCAAAAAGAATGATCTGGTTTTCAGGTTTATATTTAAATGCATACAGCATCACTAAAGACAAGCTTTTAGGACAGTGTTTATGGGGTGTATGTGATGTATAGAAAATCATAAAAGGATATAGCTGCCCATTTGAAAATATGCTTATACTATATTACATCTGCAAGGTTTGCTTTAGTATACATATGGCATTATAAAAGAGGAGCTAAGATTTTACATGGTAAATAACATACAGTGAAGACCTAATGTAGCAGATTATGATGTGCAGTTATAGTTAAGGTTTTGTTCACACTTAAATAAAACTCAGTTTAAGATAACTTGGTATTTTTTGCATCAACCCTTCAAGATTTTTTTAAATAAACTATTAAATTGAAATTGGTTTGGCCTGTTTATTGGTAGAATGGAGCAGAAACAAAAACAATTTTTAATTTATTAAACCTGTCACAATACATTAAATATAGGTACATAGAATTTCTCTAAAATCTATCATGAATAGACTCTAGGGACTTGCTTACATTGTATAAAATGTCTTTGTGGTTTTCATATACATTGTGTGTGTGTGTCTGTGTGTGTATTTCAGTGTAGATATTACCAGACAAGGCAGTAGAACCCGACTACCAGTTTATAGGCCTGTGAGACTGGCAAATTACTTAACCTGTCTGTGCCTCTGTTTCTCATTTAGAAAATGGGAAGCATTATGTTACCTTCATGATAAAATATATGTTAAGCATCTAGTATATTTCTTGACTTTTGGTAATTGTGTAATACATTTTAGTCATCATCAAACTAATTTGTAGAAAGGAATTCTAGAGATCTGAATTCGAACATAAAAATTAATATACCCTGATGACAACTATATGATGATCTTCTGCTGTCTTGCATGCTTCATTTCCTCAAACAGAAAAAAAATATTTTCAATGTGAATGACAAGAAATGCCTAACTAAACATATGGTACCAAATGATGGCTTTTATACTTGTAGATCTAAAGGAATCAAATAGCAAGAGAAGGTAAGGTAGAAAAAGTCCAATTCTAAGTATACTCAGACCCTTTGCTCTGCCATCTCTGACCCCTGTCTGACCCTTCCACATTGCTGTGTTGCAACAATGAAATTGCTGAAAAGGTCAACCCAAGCTAGAAACAGTATATCTAAACAAGGACATAAAGCAGCTGTATCTTAAATTGAACACTAGAACAAGTCATAATGTTTTCCAAATGAACCCAGACATTAATTTTTACTGAAGTGTGGATGAAAGCAAAGCTACTTTTAAAAAAGCAAAAACATCAAAACAGGACAAAAACAAGTACCTCCCCCTCAAAGAAATGAAAAACATAAGTAAAGAGTAGTAACCCAAGCAACTATAAAACAAAATAGCTTATTTGAAAATAATGAACTGAAATAAAACTATCTTAGCACCCTTATAAAATTGTAGGTTTTGGAGGGCCAGGTATGGGTCACTCAATTCATTCATCTGTTTTATTTGATCTCTTAAATATATTTAGAGAGTAATGCTGACTATGCATTTTATTTTCAATTTCTACTTTTTGAATTGACATCCTGAAATTTTAAATGGCTTGACTCCCTCTGTATTGAAATGTATTTCAAGAGAAATCTTAATACAAACTTTCAACTATTTTCAATGCTTGTATAATAGGACCAAGATCATTCAATGTGAATAAGATGTTGAGAGTGTTGGTATTGTGGCATTTATTGTAAATAAGTCAGGTAGTTAAACTTATTTTGGTTAAATTTAACAAATCAATACTCAAAGTGTTTTGTTTGTTTTTTTTGGCTACCTAGGAAAAATTCATGTTCCCTAACTAGAAAAAAATTCATATTCCCCCACTTAAACATAAACATTCACCCTTATATTACACATAAAAGATTTTTTGCTTATTATAAACAGAAGGAATTTCCATTTACCCTCTGCAAAATGTTATATATAAAGGCTGGGCTTGGACACAGAGAACTTAATCAAAATCCCATGTTGTTTCAAGGTAGTTATGTGTGAAATGCAATTTCCATTGTATTGAAGCCTCCATCATGTAAATATTTATCTACTTTCAAAATTGCTAACATATTTGAAAAGTTTAATTGGTTAATACTCAAGGCACTACAGAAAGGAAAATTTGCTTTCATGAGACATTTACATGTATTTATTCTGTCCACGTAGAGTACTTCTTTGGAGTGATCATGAAATTTAATGTGAGGTGAAACCATACTAGATTTGATCTCATTCTAATGACCAAATAAGAAGAAAAATAATTAATAACCAATCAATCATTTTGATCACTGTACCTTTTTTCTCTGACTTATCGGAAACTTTTCCTCCAATTGGAGAGTAAGTAGTATCCATGGATTCGGTTCCTCTGCTCCCCTTGCTAACTCCATTTTCATAGAGCTGTCCTTCAACTGGTTGCAACTGCCAAGTCAGGCCGAACAAATGTACTGCTGCAAGAAAACAAGCCACACATGAAGTTATTCCAGACTTACTGAGGTCTCTAAACCAGCTGTCCTTTTGCACCTAAAAATGTCATGAATAGTTCTATTTCAGTTAGGTCAAAAAACTTGGAATTTATACTTACCACCATATGTGTAGATTTTTTTTCTAAGTTATTGTTAAAATGTGGAGGCTGAAACTACCCTGCAGATAAATACTGTGATCTCTTTTTCCATTTTCCTTAGTTGTGTAACTCTAGTTTACCTACGGAAACTGCAGAGTAATAGTGGACAGTTTATTGAGAGAATACAGAGTTCTTCTCTATGGCTTTGATTCAATTCAGTTTGGCAAATCTTCACTGAGAGGCTAGTATGCATAAGGTCTTACGATGGCTGCTGCAGCTATTAAAATCTTTTAGGGTAGGAACTGAAGTACTACAATTATAAAATAACTATTGTATAATTCAGGATAATTGACATGATACAAGTTCAAATTCCTATCAGAAGATTTAAAAATATCCAGTCTTGATCAACGTACAGGAAAATAGTAACTGTCATACACTCTTTAAGAGTTTTTAAAAAATCACCTTTCTGAAGGATAATGTGGAATCATTTATTAAAAAATCTTAATATTTGACTTACGCTTTTAATGATTCAATATATATGAATTAACTATAAATGTCTACCAAACTACAAGTGTATCCATTGCAACATTTAAAAACTAGTAGAAAGTTTTGATCAATCTAAATGTTCTCAGAAGGAGTTTAATTACATTGATGATAGGATAAACAATACATTATATGACTATTAAACCATGTACTAAAGGACTATGGAATGGCATGGGAAACATATATAATGCAATCAAATGAAGAACGTCAGCTTCTTACATAGTATGAATAGTATGATACAGTGTGTGTGTGTTTATGAACATATGTTGATGTCTGGAGAAAGGGCTAGGAGGGTATATAGGAATATGTTAATAATAGGGGTCTTGCAGAGGGCTTGAACTTTCTTCTTTATGATTTCTGTGCTGTCTACATTTTTTTTTTACAATGGACACGTGATGTTTGTCATCTGGGGAAAAGAAACTTGTTTTAAAAGAAAAGGTTTAAAGGAAAAACAGATTAAAAGTAGCATGCTGGCCAGGGATGATTTTATGAAGGAATTAGGATTTGAGATAAACCTTGAAAAAATGTATAGGATTTTGACAAGTTATAGGAATGGGTAGGATGAGGATGCAGGTTGAACAAAATATGACTTTGGAAAGCACAGGACGCATTTAAGGCAAAGGAAGTTGCTGCGGCTGGTTGGAGTTTAGTTATGTATATACAGTAGTGGAAGTTAAGGCTTGAAGGATAGATTAGGGTCATATTTTGAAGGACATGATATGCCACACTTAGATATTTGGATTTAACTTATTAGGCAACAGGGAGGCATTGCGATTTTCTTAGCAGATGAGTGATAAGATCAGTTTTCTTTGGGAACATTAATTTGATAGCAATGGGGCACGATGATGGTTTCTAGGCAAAGGAATGATATAATCAAAGCACCTTTTGTAGAAACATAAATCCAGTAGTAGCATGGAGAAGGATGAATTGGAGGCTTCAGGATTTGTCAAAAGCACATATTAGGATGGCACTGCAGTAATCTAAGTGAGAAACTAATTATTTCAATTAGGGCGATGGCAATGAGAATGCAAAAAACAGGAATTCCTTAAGGAAAAACTGCATTAATGGCATCTCAGGACTTGGCAATAAGGTTGTGTGTGTGTATATGTTTGTGTGCTCACACACGTGCATGCACATATGTGCATGTGTAGGTATCTGGGATTGGGTGAGGAAAATATAATGGAAAAGGAAGACTCCATAATGTTATGGTTTATAAGCTGAGTAAATGAAAGAATGGTATAACTATTAATAGAATTAGAGAATTCCTCACTTAGTCCAGCATGAGCTACAAATGGATGTTGGGTATATCTTTGTTAAATGATAACTGGTTGAAACAGATTTTGAATGATGATTAATTGGTTGGGGGCAGGATGGAGTGATGGAAGGAATACAATGAATTTACTTTGGAGATGCTGAGTTCTAGGGACTGATGGGTTATCCAGATAGTGCTGCTCAAAGAGGCTTGGAGTTTTGAATACTGGAGGAATATCAAGGCTAGAACAAGACTGTATAATTATGTATGCAGAGGTAACTGATGAAATTGAGAAAGTGAATGAGGTCACTGAGGGGAGAGAATGTTAGGAGAAAACAGTATATGGATAAAAGTGGGGGGAACCCTTTTGCTTTCTCATCACAGTTTTCTACATCAATCAAATCTTACCAAAAGGCAAAAAAAGAAAAAGAAAAGAAATGAAAGAGTGATTTGTTCATAAGTTATCTTATATATTTTTATGCTCCTAGGTAGACTGAAAGGGGCTAATTTGTATGTCTAACCTTCATATGTAGTGTATGAATTAGTGATCAAGAACAGGAAAGCTAGCCAGATAGGCTATTTAAAAATCATTCATCTACTTTTAGTTGGAGCTAAAGAGATTGTTAACACCTACCATCTAATTTATTCTTAAGACTTTTAAGCATTTAATTGGTTTCTACACTTCTCTTTGGGTTAAAGCCAGTGCAGCCTGATGAATTTCTCTTTGCAGTTATTAGAAACAACTGAAACTCAAATAATAATGGTTCTGAGTAAGGAACAGTATAGCATACTAATAAAACTATATAAGTGACATCCCCAATATTTCCTTGCCAAAAGACTCAAAGCGTGGTTGCTTTAACATACTTCCTCCAACTAAAGATATTCATCAGTTTTATGGAAACTTTGGCCTACTCTGCCCAACCAAGAATTTGAAAATGATGGGTATTAAAAGCTATATTGAAAATGTGTTTGATTCCTTTGGTTTAGTTACTTTTGTGAAACTGGATAGGCTATAAGGGACAAAAGGCATAGCAATTTTCATTTTGAAGATTAAGGGGGCTATTTGATATACTTTAAATTAAGCCAGTTTCCTCAGGGCACTCAAAAATGAGAGAAAATGCATGTGCTTAGAATCACTTCAAAATGATAAGGTAAGGATTAATTTTTCATCATCAAATAAAATAGACTGCTTTCATTCAATTAAGATGGGTAGAGAGGTGTAGGCACATTTAGTAGAATACTCTTTAAAGGTGGTGAAGCTTTTCGATTTTTTTAAATGTATTTTATAGACAACAAGCTGCTTGTAATGTATATTTTATGACTAAATAATTTAAGTTACTTGCTGTGGACTAATAATACATGGTAAGGTCCTTTCTCTTGTCCATACTGAACTACCGTCAGCTGAGCTGTGAAAGGATGTCAAAAGTGCATTTATGTTCAGGGTAGACTGAGGTACCTAAATAACTCTAGTGTTTGAGTTCTACTAGAAAAAAGTAACATTTTATTCATATAAATGCCACAAATAAAATTATGTTGACTTTTGGGATATACCATCATATCATAGAAAAATATGGTAGAACTTCCATTATAAGGATGTGCTTATTGAGTCACTCAACAGATATTTTCAAAGCACATGTTGGGCACATTGGGAATACTGGGAATACACACAATAGTAATAAACATATCTGACAGGATAACATAGGCAGTAACTGACAAACATGAATATTGAATATAAACAACCAATATAGCTAACTAGGACATACTAGGATATACACACAAAGCATATTAACCTGGGATACAAGATGAAGAAGGTATAGAATCCTTAGCTTCTGTGTCTTCCCATTTAGGTCTATGCTATATGTTTATAACCACACTTTTTAGGCAAGTTCTCTAGACTCAGATACAGACATTATGAGCCAACTAGTTAGAATGAATAGTGTAAACAGTAATGGACAAGTAGTGTCATTTAAGTTATATGCTTGTTCAACAAATATTGAGTGACTACTTGTGCTGGGCACTGTTTTCCAAGTTTGAAGTAGTAAAAAAATTTAAAATCTCTTTCCCCTCCCAAAATTCACATGAGAGAGTGATGGGTTAAAACAATGAACAAATATATGATATAATTAATATAACTACATGAAAACAATTAATATGATATAACCACATGGAAGCAAAGAAACAAAATAATGTCAAGTTGTTATAATTGTTCTGAAAACAAAAATAAGAGTGATCAGGGAAGGTCTCTTTGAGAAGGTAATATTTGAATTAAGGTTTGAATGAAGCAAAGTCATATGAATATCTAGTTGAAGTCCTCCCAGAAAGAAGGAACCGCAATTACACAAAATCCTGAAGTCTTAAAGGACTGTGTAAAAAACACTAAGGAGATCAGTGGTACTGTAGTTCAGTCAGAAAGAAGAATGATAGGAAAACTCATAAACATAAGGATCAGACCCATAATCTTGTTACCTCTGTGTTCTAACAAATTTCATAAACTAGTTACCACTAAACCACAAGTGAATAGAAAGAAATAAAAAATAACATACCAGAACATGTGCCACCAAGTGAGTATTGCTAGATATAATAGATCTAATATAGGTACTCCTGACCTCAAAGTTATTTGTCCTAAAGACATATATACAAATTTATGTTTTTAGTGAGTAGAGATGAAAACTAACCAGATCTCTTAGGGAGTACTAGTCCCATGAATCTAAATTCACTGAAATTCAATGTCTGGACAGAATCTGTATGCCTTTACAGATATTACAAGAGTAATATCTTTTCAGCTGACTAAGAATGGCAATCCCTAAAGCTCTCCTAACAAATGCTCCCTAGTGTTGATTCCTATACATTTTAATAATTTTTATCCTTCTTGTTTTATCCAATTGCAAAGAGCTATGTTCTAAAATGATACATTTATTACAAAGTTAAGATAACAAATGAATCATGCTGCTGCCTCAATTGCCAAACTCAATCAAGCACCTTGAATTTCAAGACAGGCTGATTTCTTGAGCTGAAGCTCTTCTTAACTTGCGCATTTCTATAGAGTGAAACCTCAAATCTCTCTTGCATTATTTCTCTGCATTCTCTGAGACAATGTTGGACTTTGTTTCTCTTAAGACTGATGACCTCTAGTAACATTTGTAATTGATAACGTTCTCCCACTTCATTCCTTTCAAAGAACACATACTGAGGGAAAGACCATAGGAATGCTTTAGAAATAGGTGCAAGAAATACATAATAAATGACTTAGGTTTGTACTGTCCATTGTGGTAGCTAATCACTACACGCATCTGTCAAGCACTTGAAATGTGCCTCATCAGAGTTGAAGACTTATTTGAAAGAAAGAATATAAAAAATGTCCCATAATTTTATATTGATTATACATTGAAATAATAATTTGTATAATTAAGTAAAATTTTATTTAAGGTGATTTCACTGTTTCTTTTTACTTTTTCTATATGGTTACTATATAATTTTAAAATACACATGTAGATTGCATTGTGTCTCTGTTGGACAATGCTCATCTTGACTAGAACATTTCACAAGAGATAATGGTGTTTCTTTTTTAGTACCTTATCATAGAACCTACCAGGTGAAATTGAAGATAACAATTTATATGCCTACCTCATCATTATTAAACACTCAAAAGGCAGAGACCATGGCTTCTTCAACTTTCTATCCCCGATACCCAACTTAGCTCCTAGTGGTGATAAAGTATTCGGCTGATAGGACTGTAAAGTGGTAAAGTAGGACAGGAAGGTCATTTTGTGATATCAGAATTTAAACTGGGATTGTTCCTTGACCAAGTAATTCTAACTCTATGACTCTGTACTGAAGAAATAATCACATGTGCAAAAAGGGACACGAACGAGAAAATTCAACATATCATTGTTAACATTATGACCATGTTAAGATAGTCGAAAAAATAGAACTGCCACTTTATCCTCTATGGGAGAGTGGTATGTTCATATTCTGAAATTCTATGTAAGAATTACAAGGACTGATACTGAGAAACTGTCGAATTCGAGGAAACTAAGGAGACATGACAACTAAAGGAAATGTGGGATCCTAGATAGGCTCTAGTAACATTAAAAATAATGGAGAAACTGGAGGAAATAGAATTAAGTTATGAGTTGAATTAATAGCATTATACTGATGTTAGTTGCTTATTTTTAATAATTGTACCATATTACGTAAGACGTTAACACTGGTGAAAGCTGATTGACAGGTACATAGGAATTCTGCACTACATTTGCAACTTTTCTCTTAAGTCTAAATTTATTTCAAAACAAAAAGTCAAAAAAGGCAAAAGACTAATCCAGTGGTTAATTCCACCTGCAGTGACTTCATGTTGGTAGTTGAAATTGCCCATGGTAGGTGTATTAACACTCCAGGAATCAGCGCATGTTGCAAAGCATGACTTTTTTCCCCCAGAGAGCTGGTTGTTAAATATTTATCGGCATACCACTGGAAGGCCTAATACTTATTATGCATTGATATAGAATGAGTGCTATAATGTATGCAGAAAAGACTGCAGTGCATATGTACCTCTATTTATGTAAATATATAGAAAGAAAACTGTAAGGATTAATAACTAACTACTGATCTGTAGAGTGGGGAGCTGGGAGAACATCAACATTTTCATAGTATTGTTAGAATCTTTTACAATGATAATATATTCGTATTTTTTACTACATAGTAAAAGCAACTAGATTCTCAAACATTTTTTAAAGCTGAATGGATAGCTGCATCACTTTTTTTTATTTAAAGGAAAGGTATAGGCAGGAATCAAGGTGAGTAGACAAGCAGACAGGGAGAGGAGGAAGAAGCATTTTCATTTAGCTGTTCACATTAGTTGTTTCCCAGAGACCGGAACTTTAACTCCAGTCCCTGGGATGTATGTGAATTGAGCTCCTCCGGAGATAGCTGACCTAACTGCTACTCCACCAGGGCACGCCAGATACATTATTTTATTGAATGTCTTTTGTTACTGTTTTCCATCTAAAAACAGAACTTTTCAAAATACTTTATTTTTTATGTGTCATATATTTTAAAATTTTTATAGAATGCACATTGCATCATACCATTATATCAGTTTTAGGTGTGCATCAGAGTAAACCAACATCTGTACATAATGCATTAAATTTACTGCTAACAATCCAATTCTATCCTTCACCACATAATTGACCCTTTTAACCCAACTTGCCCAATCACCTCTTCCCTGTCCACTCCGTAATTGATTCTATAGAGTAAAAGTCTATTTTGTTCAGATGGGTTCATCTGTTTGTTTGGGGTTTCTCCGTCTTTTAAAGAAGCAGAACAATTCAGCAATTAAATATGAATAACTCCCCAACAGATAATATAGATAAAAGAGAACTCTACTGATATCAAGGGACTGGAGGTCTAAAATCCTAGGCTAGAAGCTGAAAAGATAGTTTGAAATTGTTGGTTTAAAAAATTATCCTTAAAATATCTGAATAAGGAAAATTTGGATGCTGGGAGGAATTCTTTTTTAAGTCAATGAAAGCTACTGGAATTAAGTTTATAATGCTAGGGATAGGAGATATGAAATCTTCCATGTTATTCTATATCTTTTGGTGTTTTGTGTTCACTTTTTTATAGTTATTATTTAAATATATTTAATAACAAGATAAATAGGACTTTGATAAAAAATACACAAAAAAACCCCTTAAAATGGCAACAATTGTAAGGTAAATACAACTTTGCTTTAAAGAAATCAGTATTGCATTTCAAATACACATGTATTCAGCCAAGGATGCTATATTTATTTGTTGTAAGAATTATTTTGGTGTTATTTCCTAATTGTACTAAATAAACCTAATTAAAAATTTGAAATCTATTGCACAAATAAACTCCTTCCATTTATGGATGATGTTTTAAGCTGCAAATCATGCCAAGACAAAAGCATGTGATAATTCGCTTTTCCTTTCGTCAGCAATATTTTCCCCACCAGCTCCCTTACAGATCTTGCTTCATTTTCCTCCAGGCTAAGGAATGCTACTGCTTTTGTACTTTACTTCCAAAGCTTGTCAAAGCTACAGATCTACCTGTATGTTGGACAGTTCCCTTCCTGAAAAATATACCAAGTACATTACCCAGATGGTGACCCCTGATGACTTCAGGCTTTCAAGTTAACTCCTGTGGGAAGCAATCTCTCTAGACCGATACTTCAGTGGACACCGTGTGAAACTAGATGCATCTGCAATAAGGAATATCACTGCAAAAATAAATGCTACTTGAATTAAATGCAGTGACTGGCTGCTAACATTACAGAAACCAGGTTATCTTTCCATTTTAAAATAAATCCCATTTTCATTACATTAAACATCAAATTGGTATGTGAGTGAACTATAGCCCTTTGATAAATTACCTTCAGATCTCAGTTTTATCCTGGTAATAACCAGATTACATGCAGGATTGAAAAGCGTTCGTTTTCAGAGAAGCATTTTTCAAGAACTAAATAAAGGAAGTAATGCATGTTTATTTATGGTACCTTACTTTTGCCTCAGCAGTTTCATTCAAGTTTTCTCTTTTTTTCCCCTAAGGTTATACATATACATTTTCTACTAAAAAATATTACCTGTGCTTGCACTACATCATGAACATAAATAAAACATACTTAAATGTTTCTTTTCAAAGCAATTTGAATGGAGGCAATATGACTTTGAGATTTTTTCAAACATTTTTGAAAGCCTGAAAGTTGTCTTGTTGGAAATGGGTAGAATTTCCATAAAAAAAAAAAAAAAGACTTCACTAATTTTATTTTATTTTAAAAAGCAAAAAAAAAAAGATGCAACATTTTAATTTGAGCAGTGTTACATGACATATTTTGCAAGTTGGCCATAGTGAAAGAATGAAAAAGAATGCCAATTAAAATTAAAAATTGAGATAATGCAACTGAAGGAAGGACATCTTTCTTGTTTCACACATTTGAATCTCTGCATTTCCTTTCCTAAATGAAATGAATTATCCTCTACTGGAGCATACTTTTTTGGCCTTACCTCAGTCCTGGTTCTATCCAATATCGAGGTTTGAAAAGATTCTATCAAAGTAATAAATCATTTTAATATCCCAGTTCTACATTATATTATCTTAAAACTTTCATTTACTATGTATTTTATATTTTCCATTCCAAGGCTGAAGCAATATTTATAAATAACATGTCTATTTGAGTACCTTATCACAGGTTTAATATACAATCTCCATTTGCAGTTGCATAATGGGTCCATCTGTGTATTCCTTATCAGACAGACACAATTATTTAGTGTTTTCATCTCAAGTTACAGTGCCAATAAGTGCTCTCCATAACTCAAATCTTACTTACTTTTGTGTTATTATTTGTTTTGTGGAGTCAGGAGGAATGAGCAGAATAATGATGAGATAAATATTTTTTAAAAACCACCTTAATTAATAATGCAAAATAACAATTTAGCCAGAAATCAACACTTTTGATTATTCTTTAAAATTCACTTTTCCATTTTACTGTTTTCAGTTCAACCAATTCTCCCTTTTACTATGATCCAAATCACTGCCTATCATGTCACCAGTATTCACAATGGAAATCTTTTAGATTAGTGAATAGTCTCTTACTCTTTTTTCTGGTTTGAGTGCTTATTGCTATTAAGTAATATCCAGATTCTTTATAAAGGATCCAAATAAAACTGATAACTATGGAGAATGAGAGCTAGACCTATACAGAAGCTCTTTGCTCCTCTTACCCATTTTACCCACATATATTTAAATTTTTTAAATGCAAATGTATTGATTTATGTTCTCAACCCATTAGCTGATGCTTTGAAATCAGTATTTTCATTTAGGGTCATGTCATTAGAGCCACAGATATGTATATATATTCTTTTGCAAACTTTAAAATTGAGATTTAAAAAATTCTTGTATTACCTGATAGTTCACAGTCAGAATTCAAGAGCAGAGCTTATATGAAGTGTGGAGTTAGGAGATGGAAAAGGATTGTGTGGTAAAAAAAACTGCAGGTGGGCATATATGGAGATTTTTTAATTATTTTAAAAGATTTGCTAGGATGGGAAGATACAGAACATTAAGTGCAGGAGATTATAATGACCCAGTTTGTTCTGAGATTTCTGAAGTTATAATGTGACAGTGTTCTTCTGGAAAATTATCAATGTTTAAATTGATTCATGATCAGGTTACTCAAGGCTCTTTCTTCTTTCATGTAATAACTACTTGTTGGTTGATTAGCACATATTAGACTCTGTCCTATGTGCTGAGGATAAAATGGTTACTGCTTGAAATAAAAAGAAACTCTTGCATTCCTAGAGTTTACAATCTATTTTTTTTTAACATTTATAAGGGCATTCAATCTATTTAAAGGCAGACAGTTGTCATGTGGTAGTTAAGAGCAAGGACACTGGAGCCAAGTTGCCTTGTTTTAAATCCCAACTCTGCTATAGTTAGTAACAGTGATCTTGGGTAAGTTACTTTGATTTCTGTGTCTCAGTAGCTTCACCATAAAGTGCCTGGCACATAATAAATACACAATAAATGTTAGTCATTGTTATTAAGACTGGTTAATTATCCCCTTAAGCTAGTCTTTCCAAAACCATCTTACAAGTGGAGAGAAGCAAAATGGACCATTGCACCTTATGCTTTCCTGCCCTAGATTACGTTTGTGTTTTTCTGGAGTGAGCGATGTAGAGGGACACAAGTACCTGAGAGAACTTTAGTTGCCATCTTTCCACAGCTGTATAGCAGAATAAAAACAGTTTTAATCTCTCTTAATTTAGGATAGACATTCATTTCTCTCCTCACTTCCACCAACATTCCCCCAAGTAACTCATTTTCTTTTTTGTAGCATCTTGACCACTAGGGTTTAGAATGTGCAGATTTGGGGTTCTTTTGCTAAAATATTTCCAGAAATAAGAGAATCCCTAAGATTTATAAAGCTGTTGTAATTTTTAGTAGAATGAACTTTCTACAAAAGTTAGTAGAAAGCATTAGAGTCTCATTTTCTGAAACATAACTGAAAAATCTCAGAGTCATGTGATACGGAATGGGTCACAAGAAAATTTTTAGCTGAGTTACTCAACACAAATATATACTCCTGGGTGATGGATTCAATTCTAACAAATTGGTCTGTGCAGGTAAGGAAGGGAATCTGTACATAATAATATATTATGGCACATTAGAGCTCAAAAGACTACAAACTAGCAGAAGAATATAGTTTGGAAAAGAGGGAGGGGTAACTTCACAGTGAAAAATCCTGGCAAACACTACCTTAGCCAAGTGATCAGGAGGACATATCATTGATAACATGCATCCTTGAATGACACTCCTGTTGTCTTCCACCCCCAACCCCATAATCCTAGTCTGAAAACATGAGAACACTATTGGAAAAACTCAAATTGAGGGAATTTCTGTAAGAGATTTGATCAATGTTACTCAAAATAGTCTAGATCATCAAGGAAGCTACACAAATAGAGGAGGCTCTGAAACATGACATTTAATCTGATATCCTGTACTGGATGAGATCCTGGAACAAAAAAAAAAAATAGGGGGAAACTGGTGAAATACAAACAAAATGTCAGATTCAGTTAATTTTAATTAACAATTTGATTTCTTTGTTGGGACAATAGTACCATTATGATATAGGATGTTATAAAAGGAGAAGCAGTATGAGAAACATATAGGAATTTTCTATACTATCTTTGCAATTTTTCTGTACATCTAATAGTACTAAAATTAGAAGTTTATTTTAAAGAAAGAAGAGATCACAGAACAAGCATTTCGTTGAATCTTCCCATTGTACAGAAGGGGAAACAAAAAGCTTTAGAGAGAAAGTGTTTTGCCATTACACACAGGGATGAGCTTCTCTCTGATTCACATCCAAGAGAGGTTGTGACCCAGTTCTTCTATTTAGTGACATCTAGTATTGAAGCAATTTGAATGGTATATTGGGCCTAATGAGGTCAATGTTAAAGGTTAAATTTTATGACAGCCAGTTGCTTTTTATATAAAGGAAAACTGTTCTTTTCCAGAGACTGATTATTCAAACTGATTTTGTCTATACATCACAGTATGGGCATAGGAGAGAAATGGAAGCTTTATAACTATATCAATTCAAAATACATGAACATTAGTGGAATAATCTTTTATATGGACATTTTGATTATTTTATTGGATTATTGGGTCACATGTAATAAGTCATATATATATTACATATTTTCTACTGGTTTATAATCTTTTTTGAAGGAAAAGTGCAAGCAGGAATGTTTGAAATATTTTTAAATATTTTGACCCACTAATTCCATGTTTAGAAATTTATACTAAAAAAGAACCTAAATATACTTTAAAATGATGCTCAACATGATGTATATATCAGCAAGATAGTTTACGAATAGGTAAATGTCAAAAAAATAGGGATTGATTAAATCAACTACTATATACAATAGGAGATGCTGCCATTAAAAATAATGTTGAAAATTAAATAATAGAGAAAAATGTTCACAAAGCAGGTTATAAAACAATGTTTATTATATGTGCTCATTTTAGAGGGCATTTAGTGTGATGTGAAGGCATTTTTGAGAAAGGTCAGACAGATTTGAGGAATGATGGCCTTTCTACTATGAGTTGTGCAGTATGGGGAAAGCTGCTTAACTTGCTCAGTGTCAGTTCCTTAATATGTATACTAAGAATACTAATACCTAATTTGAAAGACAGTGAGACTGCATACAGGGGACTTACACAAATATAAGTGATGTCTATTTCTAGAATTAAGTACCTTTGTTGGTAGTATTACAAAGGATTCATGGCTTCTTTTTGCTGCTGCTGTTCAATGCTTTTTTTTGATGTGCAAATCTGGCCAGCAGGAGTCCCTTCAAATGGGTTTCTGTGTCTTTTTGACAAGTCTGAACCCTTCTTTGCTTTCTAGTCTTCCAACCTATCTGACTGACAACAAATCAAAAGCATGCAGTACACCTGTGGTAACTTCCTAGCGACAGGTTCTTTCACATAGTGTTCATGGTGGTACAAAATGGGAAGGAGATCCATGCAAAGTAGTCATCAGTTTTTTAAACTTTCCTCTGTTTCAATAGTTATTTTTCTTAATTTCCTATTCTGCATATATTTTCTCCTTTTCTCTTGGCTTAAAGTAGTTTAAGATCTTCTGCTTATTTACTTGCATTGAGGTAACTTTGATCTTAATTACATGTAGGAGTATAAATTTACAAGGTCAGATTCACTCTTCATCAAATATATGACAACACACCACACCTACCACAACAATTAGTAATTCTCCATCGCTGTTCATTGAACCCCATTCCCCTTTGTTCCCACTCCTACATTGCTTTGGTAACCTTAGTTCTGTTGTCAATGTCCAAGAATTAATTTAGTTTTGTCTGTTTGCCTTGCTCCTTTATATTCTACAAATGAGTGAGTTCATCTGGTATTTGTCTTTTTCCTTCTTTTTTGTTGATTTTTAATACTACTTTATTTTTCTATTAGTTTTCTTTTTCCTATACCATTAATTTATTTATCTTTATTACTATTATTGTTTCCTCTTGATCTATTTCACTGTTTTAAGCTTTATTTTCATTCTTTTGTTTATATGAACTTTCCTCTTATAAATGGTTTAATCTTATCACATGAATTTTGGTTTGTGGTGTGTTCATTTTAATTTCTCAAAATATTTATGTCCCTTTTATGTCCCCTTTCACATAAGAGTTGCTTAAAAATTAAAAAAAATTCTAGAGGGTTTTTCTATTTTTAAAATTTATGAATTTGTAAATCCCACTTTCATTTCACTGTGATTTGAAATGGCTTTTGAATTATTTCTACTTTTTGAACTTATTGAGGCATCTGTTATGATCTAATATATGATAAAATTTTGTGAATGCTCTGGGAGCACTTGAGAAGAAGGAATATTCTCTGTTATCAGAATGTTAAGTTTAATACATTTTAGCTGTACTTCGTTGTTCATTGGGAACAACAATTAAATAGAGTATGGATTTCTTTGCTATCTTTTATTGCAATCATTTTTCTCTGACCTTTTGGTTTTTTATTTCAACTTCATTATCTTCACTATTCTAGTACCTTTCATCATATGTATTATATATATGTATATATAATTCATCTTTAAATTATTTTTTTATTTCATTATATTCTCCAGTATTTTCTCTCCCTGTTACCATTTAGTATACTCTTCATTTTCAAGAAGGGTTGTCTTCCTAAATTCATTTTCTGAATTCAAAAACTTTCACTTTGCATCTTCTTTTTGCACATTTCTATTCTGAGTTTTAAAATTTATATTTTGAGTCTTCCCTACCTTTGAAAGTCTGTTTAAGGATACTTAATCAAGATTGGGATGTATTATTACATTTTTCTTTTGGTTTAGGAGTAGTTATTTGGAAAGGTTTTTTATCAGTTGAAACAATGAACTGTTATTTTCTTATTTTTCGTATACAAATTTGTGTAGATGTCATCTTTTCATTTTCATTCTGAAATATTTCCTCATTCTGGATCAGCAATAAGAGTTGTATACAAATAAGAGTGAGGAGCTTGAATGGCTTAGTAGTTTACTAGGTTACTTAGTTCTTATGAAAGTAAAATTAAACAAAAACAATTTCTTGCATACCCCATTGGCCTAGCAGTTTAAACCAGCTGTCATCCACGTACATCCCAAGATACCGCTTCAAGACCCAGGACAGGGGAGAGCAACAAAGATACACAATTAAATAAAATAAATAAAGCATTTCTTCCTCTGTCCTCCTGCCTGTCTGTCTATTTGCCTTCATTCCTGCTTGTACCTTTCCTTACAAAAAATCAATGTCTTCTGGATAGGGATTTTGGTATATTCCTTAATTCTGTGATTCACTTTAATTTCTGCAGGATCCTGAAATTTACCTCTTACTGCTGTTTTCCCTTCATCAAAAAGCCTCTGAGAGACATTTCCTCCAAGTCAACGCCCCAAAACTTTCACAGGTTATGCATACCAAAGCTACCAACCCTAACTTTATGTGCTTTAAAGCATAATCCTTTTAACTTTCAGTAGTCAGTGTTCTCAAATACCAGGAATGAGATTTGTTTTCAGTATCTGTTCACCAAGGTTAGGAGTTCTTTTTAATGGGAGTTTTATCTTATTGGTTCTGCTATCACTAGGTCCTAGTTCTTCTATTATCTTTTCTATTTAGTCTTTGACTCTTGGCTTGGACATGGGCTACAGAGCAAGCTTTGATTGATTTGGGTGTTTATTTTTCTACTTATGTGTAATTTAAAGTGCATCATAGAATTCTGTCTCCTAGTTATGATATTGAAGTGGTTTATATTTGGCTTAATTTGTTCTCTTGTTGATTAGAATTTTATTTTGTTTTGGAGGATACTGTGGAGAACTTCAAATTTAAGGGGTCAAAGTTACTCTACGAGAACTCTGAACTCCTTACCAATTATCTATCTTACTACTTACATAACACATGTGCAGCTGCAGACATGTGAACATTGTGTTCCCAGTATCTTCGGGGCATTCATCTGAAATGTATCTCTAATATTGACATGTGTTATAATTTAAACTGCCCTGTTTTCTTTATGTTCAAGTCCATGCATTTATGAAATACTTTGCCATGGTTAGGGCTACCATTTGTAACTGTGAACAAGGCTAGATTTACTAAAAGGGTGATTGTGTTGTGTTTTCCTGTCTTTTAAATAATTCCTTTTCCTAAACTTCTAATAATTAGAGATTCCTATTGAATATCTCATTTCCTTGAACTAAGCAGTGATGGAAAATGTGCTTAAAGTTCTGAGTAATTCTATTTGCAGAATCTAGTCTCAGTATGAAAGGATGCTTGTTGCTTTTTATCAATTGTCTTTTATGGCTCTGGAACAGGGAAGTCATGACATTAATGCTAGGGATAAGCTATTATTAGTTATGACTTTGTCTGCTATAAAAAGTCAAATAATTTTACACACATATAATCCCCTTTCTCTTTCTTCAATGCTATCATTTGTATTTCAGTGTTAATTATGTTGTTCCATGGGTTGCAAGCTTAAATGTTCACCCAGATGGAAGGTTAGTTAACATGAGTAAAAATGGCAGGATGAGTACTCTGATGGACTGAAGAGGCCATGTTCCTTTTGGGAGAAGCCCCTATTTAGCTGTGGTCAATGCTTGTCAGATTATTTTCACCACATTAAATACAAGAATAGTGCTTGGCATATAGGTATTCAATAAAGAGATGTGTGAATGGATGAGATGCAGATCTAGACATGCAAGATCTTTCTATATGTTATGAGAAACTAGAAATTTTTCAGAAACCAGAGATTTCATGTAAATCTATAGAATTATATTTTTAATTAGTTGACAGTATTTAACAAATTCTATGCATGTCAAGTAAAACCTGTCTAGTTCATCAGATTCATTACTGAATTTAGGTTTTGTTAGGAAGGCAGGACTAGCTTATGGATTTAAGAGATGGGGTACAAAAGGAGATCAGGACTGTGGCTTTGCTAATGAGACAGAACAAAGCTATGAGGTTGACATAGTGACTGAGTCCATAACTTTAACCTCATTAGCAGGAATGCTACTGAGATACTCAGTAATCTGAATATCTTTGTTTCTTTCGACCCTACTCAAATCACAGAAGACACATGCACTAAGATTTTCTCCACAGATAGGACTATGTTCTTCAGTTGCATGTTAATAATTTTCTGGTTTTTGGGGGAAGCCAAAAACATAACGATTATTATACTCCATAAAATTGTCATCATTTTTTGAAAGTATATTTATGTATTTAATCTTGATAATCCAACAAAACTCTTATTTTTAAGTTTAGCCTTTCTCCCTTCTATTTATGTGTTCTTTTCTCTACATTTAATATTTCAGTGATTCAAAAGATAAGATTGATATCTGTCAGGAATGAGAAATATGCTGGCTAATTAAAGGGTAAGGTTTGGTGAAGGAAACCAAACTAAAATCATATACTAGGAACAGAAACCAAAGATACTTATGGTTTGTTTGGGTTTATCTTAATCTTGGAATGGCTGTTTCAGACATGACAAAGAAAGGATCTATTTGTACCATCTGGCTTTCAAATACTGCCACAGCCTCTCATGCTGGTAAATTGTAACTAGTGCCATTTCTGCAATAGCTTATATGAGAATCCTTGAGCATATGCTACTATAGCACAGCGTACATGCAATGCTTTTAACACATTTCTCCACCGGTATAAAATTTTTCACCTCCATAAAACCAATAGTTCAACTAGATTCAAAGCTATCAGACCCTTTAACTACTTATGAACTGAGAGAGGCTGACTTTACCAACAAAAACAGATATATAAAAGACTTCTTCGCTCTTGGCTTAGTAGTGGGGAAACCACTGAACTGCTAGTTCAGTGGATTTGAATTTTTCAACATTCTCTGGTGGTAGGTAACATATGATCTTTAACAACCATTCATTTAAAAAATTTCCACTTTCTTTCACAGTACAATATACTTGTTCATAATTCTTGATAGGTGATCTCTCTCCTATACATTATATAATTAGTATTAGGTGGTTGTTTGCTATAGTAAAATTCAAAAGCCTATGTCTACTCTCTAATATTATTTTCATTCAATTACATACTTTTATTAATTAATTCTGCAAAGTATTTGGAGATATCATATATACAAAAGACATTATGTGGTATTGTTTTTTTACCATATTTGATATCCATGTTTAATTAAAATTAATGTATCATAGATTGAGGTGCAAATTCAATACCTTGAAAATCATGTAACAATGCGAACAAAGGAAATAATAAAATAAATTTTAAGAAATGATTATAAAGCTCCCAAGTGCCAATAAAAAACTGAAGTTCAAGATCAAAGGGAATCTAGGTTCCTTCTTCAGTGATCAAAGGACAAAAGTGAATTATGGTTGAAACAAGGTTATCTACAATGTAAGCAATGGGGCCAGCTGCGTTGGAGAAGCCTGTGAATATCAGAAAAAAACACAACTGCATCTTCTGCAACAGGATAGAAAGATTGTTGTCAAAATTACATTTGTATTCATTTTTGGCCACAGCCACAACTAGTTACCAGAGAGTGCAACTACCTCCTCTATGTCCTATATATGTATGTTACCATCTATTTGGTTACCTGATCACTTGATGAGCAAAGAAAGCCACTTAATATAAAAGAAATGAAATGGAAATAAATTTTTTAATAAAGCACATCATATGCCTTTCTTCAAGTTTAAGATTTCATGTTGCCACAACCGGACAATCAGGCATTTGTGTTTATGTGACCATTCCTTAAATACTCTCATGGTATACAATTACTTCATAAGTTGACTATGGTTCGTTGTATAAGAGCTACATGAACTAGACTGGCAAAGATACAATGAGGTTTTGATCAGCAGAAAATTACAGTGAGTCATCATGGACCCTCTTAATTTGTTCATTATTATCTGGCAGAGATCAATGGGAGCCTCAAGGAAAAAGCTCTTGAGAAGCCATATAGTGAACTGGAATTCCCTATGAGTTCTGCCTATATCAAATAGATCTTATATCATGCAATACTCTTATTTAAACCCTATTTATACTTTGGTGGGCTTGTGAGTTTCCCCAGGGTAGATAGACAACCTTATGGAATTATATAGCTATGAATGCAGTCTTTCCTGAGCAAATAATTCACCTGGAAAGAGTTTCTCAAATATATTCCTTAATTAGACCTAAAATATATAGGGAAATCGCATTTTTGTGCTTTGAGATAGAAATTTAAAATTTTGATATACTACCCTCTGATCATCTCTTCGTTGTCATCTAGTCCAATCAGAGTCATAACCTCCTACAATATTAAGATCTCTAGATAATTATACCCATTTCTAGTTGCCTGTGCCATTAGCCTCCTTTCCTGCTAAGTTTGATCTTTTGGCTAATCACTTCAAAAACATAATCAACAACTATAATTTCCTTATTGTTTTTGTCTTCTTACTGCACTTGCCCTCCATGCTTTCACCTTGGTAAAAACAAGAGTCATTATTTAAGTGAATTGTTCTTGAAACACTGGCTATTTGTTCTCCCTACCTCAGTACTTTACAAACATTTAGTGATGTAGGTTATATCAATTAATATTTACTGTATTAGATATTAATACTGACAATTTCTGCAAGAATCTATTAATTTATTGAAAAAAACATCACAATTTAACACGAATAGCATTTATTGAGAAATAACTGTACTTTACCATCCAAAAAACTTAGTGAGAAATGTAGCGTAGCTTATAAAATCTCTTTAATTTCTGGCTTAGTACAAGACAGCTGGATTCTTATATCTGCTTTTACATGCAGTTTCTTGTGATATCACATATGATGTGGCCTCTGGAAAATTCAACCACACATTTGGAAAACAATTTCAGTGAAAAAGATAAATAATATCTTTGTGGTATTATGATGAGTTTCACTTTGTGGATCCTCTGACAGTTTTTAGGGCCATTAATGACTCCCAGACCATAATTAAGAGCCAATGTTCTATCACCACCATCTAATAGTGTTATTTCTCCAGTTGCTGCTGCTTCTTACCAAATTTCTTCATCCTCAGTTCTCTTGACTATTAGCATGCCCCAGAGTGCCAGCTTTCACACTCTTTTACCTTGCTCTAATCTCATGATTTTAGTGTCCTCAGTGGGTGCTATTTCTAAGGTTTCAGTACTGGATATTTAATACTGTACTAGGTCTTTTGATCTATATGATTATTTTCACCTTTAAACCCCTTCCTTCTATATTCTGTCTTGGTTAACAGCGTCACCATCTATCCAGGCCACAAGCAAGACAAAAATTTTTCTTTCTACAACCACATGTAGTCAGTCACTAAGTCAAGTGTGTTTTATCTTCTAAATGTTTCTCAATTCCATCTTCTCCTTCTCTATTCCAAGTTTATGCTTCCAGTATTAGTCTCTTGGATTACTATTATGGTCTCCTAATTTTTCTCCATAACTTCGATTTTACAACCCCTATTGTCCTGTCCATGAATTCCATCCTCCATACTGCCATGAGAGTGATCTTTCTAAATGAAAATCTGAGCAAATAACTTTCTTACCCTTAATGAAAAATCATAAAGTATTCCCCATTGCTCTTGGAATAAATTTTAAGTTCCTTACCATGGCTTAAAATGTGTTTCATGATGTACTCCTGCTTACTATCTTCATTTCCTTCCACTTTTCCAGATACACCATTTTTGATTTGTCAATTTTTCTAAAATATTTATATTTAATGAAGTACATATGCTTTCACATCTGTCCATAAAGGGAATATTGCTAAGCCCCAAATAAATAACCTACAAGATGCCACCTCTTTGTTTTGACTATGAGTAATTATATTTACTCTCTTGGTGAAACTGGCTTTTCCAACTCTGGTTGTCCTATATGAAAATTCAGTCACATTTCTGAAGTTTAAAATAGTTTAATCTGCCATCTGTTTCAAAGTCATTGCTCTAATTTAGTTTATTCTTATTCACTTCCGAGTAAGTTTAGCTTAATGACTTATGTAATGTGGGTCTAAAAATATGATTATAACATATCTATATATAATGTATATCTACATACTTACGTAGAGATATAATTTAAATGGGGAGAAAATAAATCAAACAGGAGGGAAATTTCTCCTTTGTGCAATAGAATTGAAATTATTTACTCTCAAGATTTCTTGAGAGATTTTTTTCTGAATTTGCAAGATTGATTCTTGCTGTTGTAAATATTTAAGCATGTAAAAGTCCATAATGACTAACAAGCTGTCCAGTCCTCTTTTACTATACTTTCCAGTGGGTTTTTATTTATTTCACAAAGTCTCATTTTAATTTCCTTATTCAGACTAAGGAAATGCTGTATGGAAAGTATTTAGTAGGGTGACTGTCTATTCTTAAGACAAAATAATCCCTTGATGCTGGACATATGTATATTATTCACTATACATTCATTCAAGATACTATCTTTCTTTCTCCATGTCCTAAATTACCAGCAAGGTAAAGTTTCAAGCAAGAAATAAGTACAGCATTTGGCTTTTATTAAAACATCTTTATTCTGAGCAATAGGTGTTAACTATGGTTCTGCAAATTAACTGTATGTGACACAGGCTCTTCCTGTCATTTTAGTTGTTTAATTTGGATTGAATGATTAAATTTATTTTTATTTATCACAGGTAAAAGGGCCACTTAGCACAGCAGGACTAAAATTTATGGAACATATTACATCAAAAGGTGATGTCTAATGAAAATATAAATATTTTTTAAAGAAGAGTTCTGATAAATTCATGAATGGCAGATTTATAATTAGACTGAAGTTATACCATCATTTTCCAGATCCCTGCTTAGAGAGACTGCTAAAAAGCTGGAAGAATCATGGGTAGGAGGCAAAGTCAATACAAATATAAACACTGCTATGATTATCAAGAATGGGTCCATGAGAGTAAAATGGAAGCAGTAACACATATTAAACATGACATCAAAAGGACTGATAATGGTCTACAGGATAAACTGTATTTTAGTATTTTATGCTGAGTCATTTCTTAAATGTTATAAGCTATAATACATTGTAATGAAAATATGTTTCAACCTAACTATGGCTTCCAGAGAAAAATACGAAACCATCTGAGGAGGCAAACACCAAAGACAATCAGTGAAATAACAGCAAATTTACAGCTTTTTTTGACTAGGTAGAAGGAAATAAAAAACCCAGTAGAGAATTCCTGTGAAACAGACATTCCAGCTCTGAAAATATGTTTTGGATGACTTTGGGAAGAAAAGAAACTAAAGTTGTTCACATTAGGATACATTATATGCTCATTATGTTTACCTGAATTCAAATTAATAATGTTAACAATAATTCCATTTTACTAAAAAACAGTAATTATATTTATTTAGATCTGCTAAACAATGTCCTAAGTGTGTTACATGCTTCATTTCATTTAATTTAAGAGAAAACCCATGAGGAAAGTATCACCATTCCCATTTTATAGATGAGAAAATAGACACAGAGATATTAATAAAATTGCCAATAAGTCAAAGAGATATGTTTTGGTAAGCATATTTACCTACATTTCATGAACTTTATATGAGAGGTATTTAGATTTGATAGGGAAACTTCATTTCTAATGTCTCAAAAAATTTAAAACTAAGTTCTTGAATTTCTCCAGTTCAAAATTGGTCATACACTATTTTATTTCTTCTCTGTATTGTTAAATATTTTCACTTTCTTTGTGAGGAAGGAAAGTGAGCACATTCCACTCTCCTTATGCTATCATTTTCAGCACTTTCTTACTACACCATAATAACAGCCCAGAAAGTAGGGCAATTTGGACCAGTGAAAAAAAGAGAGGCAAAAAAAAAAAAAAGCACTAAAATCAATGTTGCTCAATTTTGATGCAGAGAGCAAAATGGAGTTGGCCCTTTGCTCTTTTGAATAGTTTTATCCCTAAAATTTTAATCAGAGAATTGGGCTCAATATTTATATCTCCTAATTCTGTATTGTTAATAATCACTTGGGACAAATGTTTACATGTGTCATGCACATCAATGGCAAGGTGACTTATGAATTTATATTATTTCATCTGTAAAAGTTCAGACAGTAGTTGCATCCCCTGAAAGTGGTGTGAATCACTACTAATTTCATGGCAAAAGAAAAGGAACAGCCATGTCATTAACTGATGATCTTGGGTTTGAATGCCAGAAATCCCTGCTCCCCAACTCATTCACAGTAACAGCTCACTTGACCCCAGGCACAATGTATTCCTATGAGTTTCTATTGCCTGTAAATTTCTCTTGCCTCTTCTACAAACTGCTGACTGTGAAGAAACTTGATCAAAACATCAAAGATTACCAGAGAAGCTGTGTTTGTACCTTTCACAACCATTGATTAAGTACCTTAACCTCGCCTTCTCTTGATGCCTTGCATATGGCCATCTGTCTTCCTGACTACAACTGCATATGGCTTATTTGTAAATTCAAGCAAATGTGCTTCTGACTGGCACTGATACAACACTGATGCCAAAATATCAGAGAGGATGATGCATAAGGACATATTTTTGATTCAGATGGAAAATATGACAGATTTATGGAGAGGTGATGACAAGAGCCATTCCATGATATCTTCATATAATCACTATCTTTCCTTGCTTTCCTTCACCAAATTTTATGACTTCGAAACTTATTCCAATGAATTATTCTCTTGCAGACTAAAAGTATAGTGGGTAGGTATGGGGTGGGGCTGGATATCTGAACAACCCAGCTCTGATTTTTCACGTGCTGGATTTCCACTGCTTTCCAATGACCACTTACAGAGCCATAATGCACAGAACGCCTATTGATGTCCCACTGATATTGATGTGATTTCCCCTAGTGGATTAAGGGCAGAACAGCATACAGCCATTAGTATCTAAAGGTTATGTATAATGGATAATAGAGGAAAATGAAATAGCAGAAAGGAATTTGCACGGGAAACAGAAGCAATAAATAGTTTCAGTGAAAGATTTTACTTGGGTTATTCAGCAATGGCAAAAGGGGATTGAAAAAAAGCATTGGCTCTTAAAGACTCAGTAAGAGTTGAGAGTGAAATGGTTTCATATTTTGAAGCATAATACTTTATTATTTCAACCACAGTAAGCCATTTAAAAATCATCTATTGTATGTTACAGTCCTTCTGTGACATCTTTCACCTGAATGTGTATTCATGAATTCTTACTCTACCCCTCTGAGGTGGTCAGCACTATGTCACAGATGGGATGAATCGAGGGAGAAATTGCAACTGATTTATGTAAAGTCACATAATGTCCAGTTCATGACAGAACTAGGAACAAAGTTATAGTGTTTTCCACTAACATCTCTTCATTTTCAACCCATTTAACCTACTGTGCTAGCATTTAGCCTAATATTTCTGAGTCTAAACAATCTCACAGGAAATGATTTCAATATATGTCTCTCACCAATCACAAATCTTTGCTGCACTCACTATTGCAATGGATGGCCTGGAAAATCTAATTTGATTTGCAAAATAAGAAAAACAACATGTCTGGTGGGTTTATTTAGTAGACAGAGAAGTAAATGAGCTACAAAGTTTATTGCAGTGGTAGCAGGCCTTGTGCTCAAGAACATATGCTCCCAGGGAACCTTGGTGGAGTAGCAGTTAAGTCCACCACCTCTGGCCAAGCTCAGTTCACACACATCCCAAAAGACCCAGGCTGGTATCCCAGGGCTTGGGGGAACAACCAAAGTGAACAATAAAATAAAATAAATAAAAAGCTTCTCCTCTGTCTCCCTGCCTACCTGCTTTGCTCATCTTCATTCCTGCCTGCACCTCTCTTTTGAAAAAAAAAAAAAAAGAGCATATGCTATGGAGTCTGACTTAAAGCTCAGGACTCCCATTTCCTATAAATGTGACCACTGACATTTGCTCTACCTCAGTTTCCTCATTTATAAAATATGTAATACCAGAGCTACCCTCACAGATTGCAGTGAGAATTCAATGAACTTAACAAGCAAAGTGCTTTGCATAATCCATTTTTCTCAACAAACTTTAACCAACAGAACTGCCATGTGCCAGGAACTGATCTTGGTGCTGGGATACAGCCATAACCAAAATGGCTAATTTTGAGAACCAGTAAATTTCAATAGTGTATATAATTAGTATAAAGAGAATAATGATAATAATAATATTTAACATACATAGTATACATACTATGTTTTAGGAAATATTGCAAGCTCTTTGGTTGTATGAACTCATATAACTCTCATAACAACCACTACTTTATAAGTTTTAGACACATTTAACAGATGAGAAAAATGGAGTTTTAAGTTTAAATAATTTGCCCAAGGCAAATATCTGAAAATTTGTGCTCATAATTATTGCACTGTATTGATGTCATCTCATGTCAGGTTAACATGCTATAAAAAAGGCAGTCCTTGAAATGAGTGGAACATTCTTTCACTTATGAAATTAATAAATATTAAATCCACTTAAATAAGTCTCAAAAGATATAAAACAATTTTTGATATGAGGTCATCATAATAAATTTATGCAGAAACACAGGTTTGAAAACTGTATAAACGTACTGTTAAAAAGGTTGCTATTACTTGGATTTGCTTATACCAAGGGACGTCTTATACTGAGAACATTGTATCTCTGTATAGTAAAAATTAATAGAATATAAACTACAAGACAAGTCATTTCATAATTGAACAAGAAATTTTAAAGGACCTCTAATGTATTTAAACTTCTCAAATTACTCCTTGCTTTGAATGATTCTATATTAAAATCTTGTTTGTGTTACAGTACTTTTTCATTCTCACCTTCATTCCTTCAACATTTTTTTCTCACTACAAAACAAATAAACACAAATTTTGGGTTCTCCTGAAGTGTCTGAGATAAAAGACACTTCTAAAATATTGCATAGTCATATTATCCACATTTAATAGAAACATTGTTCGAGTATATTCAGACTGTCCAATGAAAATGTGAGATTATCATGCACATGAATATAGGCTATGAGCCTATACTGTTGACATTATCAGAGACTTCCCTACAAAATATATCTGCTTACTTATTTACCATCTTCTGTTCCACCATGATTCCTATGAACACTAGCTATATGTACACTCTTATTATCCAAACATTTTATTATAATTAAAAGACAATCTAAATTTTTTGTATCTACCTTCCCAATTCATATTCATTCTATTTTAGTAGATAAATTTTCTTCAATGAGGAAATCAGGTCAAACCTGAAAAGAAGTTCCTACAGACATACCTAGATAGATTTTTTCCCTACTGTGGCATTCCATTCGTTCTAGGACTAGTGCTCCCACAAAATATATGTTTCTTAAGTTAATTTACATTTTAGACTGCAGAGTCACTCAAGCAAGGAAATTAATGTTCAGTCAAAATAAAATGCCATTCAGAAAAATCAATACGATTTGCTATCAAGTAAGGCTGACTTCAGTCAGGGTGACTCAACAGCAATAATATTTTTCTTAAAAGTTGAAAGAGTGCCTCACTCCTATTTTTTCTTTTACCTTTCCAAACAAGTAAGCACACAATTTTGCATTCATGTACTTAGTGAAAAGAAAAATACATTTTTTAGTCTCCCAGTGTAAAACTGAATTCTTGGAAAGAAATTATGTGCTGGATTTTCTGATAGCTTCCAAATAACTACTACTATAATGAAACTGCTACCTGAAAATTTGGCAGCAGTATTACTATTTAACTATAATTTAAGAAGCTATTGCAGATTGGTACTTATGACTTCTAATGAGAAAACCATAACAACCTTTTAACTGAAGAGAAAATGGTTAACTACAGTAATTGCAATCAATAAGACTGTGTTAGTAGTGTAAATATTTCTTCTCAAAGAGCATACCTTACTCTCCAGTATTGAAGGCTAAGAAGTGCAAAAACAACAATGAAACAAAGCAAATACTAATTAAAAATCCATTTGTTATTTATAATACTAAGCCCTGGTTCAAATTTGTATGTCTCAGAGTGGAGAAAGAACTTCCCACCAAAAGCCAAACAAGACTTTGATTAAGAAGAAAATGGAGGCATGGTGAAAAAGGGCTTACCAATCACATAGGCTAGCAGCAAGGCCAAAGTCACGGTGATGGCTGTGGCGCTCAAAGCTGTACACTTCCAATTGCAGCACCTGTAGGGTTTGTTAAAGGTAAAGGCAGGTCTGGAAAAGGTGCTTCGAGGAAGTGGCCTGGGAGGGGGTGAGTACACGGTATTGGATGTCAGCGGATAGTTCTGACTGGCGGCACTGAAGATAGCCGAGGATCCAGAGCCATGCTTAAACAGGAAATGTCTGTGAAAAAGAAATAAAAGAGTTTGGCTTGTGAAAACCAAAGTTGGTAGCTACAAAAAATACAAACTCTCCTCATGGCAAGCAATCAACCTGTCTAACCTCAGAGAAACAAGGGGTGGCTCCACAAAAATTTCAAATACCTAAGACTTAACTCCAAATTGCCCTTGGTTATCTTCCTCTAGTTTCCTGATTTAGACCTTAAAGAGGAAGAAACACTTGCTGGCTAGTGAATTTCTCAAACTCTGAGTGTTCATATTCCACATTTGATGTTATTAACTACAATGATCCCGTTCTTTTTTTCCCCAGTGTCCATAAAGTTTCATTGAAATGTTATCATGCTCGTATTTTAGTTACTTAAGCTATGCTACACTCATCTGACTCTAACTTCCATGTTCTTTTTTGTCTATTTTTTATTGTTGTAATTATTCTACACATTAAAATAATTTCCTCTATAGAGGTTCCCCATTTCTTACATGTATTTCAACACACCCTGCCCTCCATCACATCACCAAGTGTTCTTCCCCATTGTCCAGTGGGCTCCACCACCATTTGCCGCCCCCTCCCCATTCCCTTTTGTTAATAATCTCAGTTCTGTTGCAAATGTTTCAGGGTCGGTTATGTTTCCTCTGTTCCTTTGTTTTGTCTATCCACATTCCACCTATGAGTGAGGTCATCTGGTCTCTATCTTTCTTCTTTTGACTTGTTTCACTTAGCATCATCTCTTCTAGATCTCTCCATGTTGATTCAAATGACAGACTTTCACCATGCTCATTTTTTAACATATTGTCTATGGACGCTTTCATGCTATAACTAAGTAATTGAGTAGTTGTGACAAAACCCACAGGGCTTACAAAGCCGAAAACATTTAGTAGCTGACTCTCTTTACAGAGAGAGTTTAGTGATCTTTGTTCTAAAACAATTCATTGAGGCAAGGCAAAGAACATAATGTACTGAATTAAGCCCAGGTATCCTGGCCACAGGAAACAGCCAGGTCCCTAGTAGAGAAATTGGAAGAAAACAACTATTTTTCTGTGTATCATTAGTACCTTCTATGTCAATGAAAACATCCTGTGTCCGATATAAATACGGACATAAATAAATAAATTTACTGAGGCGTAATGCTCTATGGCCTAAAACTAATCAGAAAAATGGTGACAATTTGAAAGCACTGAAGAAGGCTCCCTTTTTTCCAAAGATGAAAATCAAGAAATGATTCAAAACCAGAAAGAAGTACCATTAAGTAATTTAGTAATTTTAACAGTGTAGAAACTAGTATTTTATTTAGAGACTACCTTTCACAGGCATATTTCCACCTAACATTTTATTACCAAAATTGTCAAGCATATAAAAGTTGAAAGAATTTAATATAAACACACATATACTCATAATTAGATTCTACAGTTAACATCTGACTATACTCACTGCATCACATATCTATCCTTATCTCCATACCTTCATCCATAGGTTCATCATAGTTTTTAAGCATTTCAAAGTAAGTTGTATTTATCATTCTACTTCTCGCCACACATTTCAACTTGTGTATTATTACACAGAGTTCAACATTTTAAATGACATTTAATGTAAAATTTATAAACAAAGCACACAAATTTGAAAGGCACATTTACTGAGATGTAACAAGTACAGTCAACTGTGCAGCACAAACTCTAATCAAAATATAGAATATTCCCATCAACTTCAGGAAGTTCCCTCCTTTATTTCTAGGTAAATCCCTATTCTCACCCCACAGAGGCAACTACAATTTTGCATTTTTTCTACCATGCATTGATTGTGCTTGTCCTACAGGTTAATGCTTTTGTCATGCTTGATAACTACGAGATGATTACTGACTACTCCTGACTATTGTAACATGGATATTTCCTAAACAGTAGCTATTCCTTCACAAGAAATAAGTCACCAAAAACAAATACATAAAAGTATGCTTTTTGTGCATATACTTCTCACTTACTGAGTGTTAAGTGCCACGTATTGTGCTAAACACTTATTACCACAGTCTTCAGTCTTATAAAATAGGCTTTATTATCTTCATTGTGCATTTAAGGAAATGGAGGCTTGAAAAGGCTAAATAACATGCCTAAATTCACCTAGCAAGTGAATGACAGAGTCAAAATTGGAAGCCAGGCCATTTAGGCACCAAAGTCCTTAATCTGAACCACTCTACTGTGACTCCCAGGGCAGTAAAATGCACTGCTGAAGAAAACACACACTGGGGCAACACTTTAATGTACTCCACATAACACCCCTACATTAAGCAAAGAGCCCATATCACCTTGTACATGTTACGTGGGCCCAAATGCATAAATCACTAAGATTACTTTAAGACTGATTTTCAACTTCCATTTTTAAAGAACAAAAGCATAGACATTTAAAGGTGGAAAAGAACTTTGTCCATGCCAGTTAACGCAAAATATCCACATTAGAGATTTTTACTTTAGTATCATGAGGGTAAAAGCTATTTAGAACAATGCCTAACATGAGTCAGGGCTGGGTTGCTGAGGGAAGTGCAGATTCATAAGCTTTTTTGAAGGGTCATTTGGCATTATGGATCAAAAGACTTTAAATATGCATTTCTTTGGCCCAATAATTATGCTGATAGGAATTTAGCCTTAGCAAGTGATATGGACAACAATGAGCATATGAACTCCCTTATGGAGTATTATTTATAATACCAAAAAGTAAATATCCAAATATTAAATAACAAGTATTTGCGTAAGCAAATTATTTTACAAACACATAGTATACTACTATACAAGTATTACAAATGGTATTGCAAAAGAATATTTGTGCACTAGGAAAAATGTTTACAGATATTATCAAGTAAATAAAGGTAGGCTTCAAAACAGAATGAACAATAAATTTAAAATTTTAAGATATGACACACACACATGTATACATACATATATGTTCAGGGAAAAATAAAAAATTGTGTTACCTGTCTGTAGAAGGGATGTTTTTGAGGCTTTCTGCCTTGAGTTTGTATTGCTGATGTAGTATCAAAAACACTGAGCATGGAGCACATGGGAAAAAGGACACTGAATGGTTCCATTTATGTGAACATGATTTACTGAGCACTTATAAAGGCCAGGCACTAAAGTAGGCATTTTATATGCAATACTTTGATCCTTGTTATTACTGTGAGATTGATACTATTATTCTAATCTTACAGATAGTGAAACAGAGACCAAAAGAAGTTTATTAGGAATAGAAAAGTGATAATAGTATAGTTCCTATAATAATGATAATAAGAGGTAACATTCATTAAGTGCTTACTTGTACCAGGCATTGCTTAAAATACTTCAGAGTATCATAATATTTAATCTTCATACCAAGTGAATTACAGAATGTCCATTTACAGATGAGAAAACCTATGTATAGAGGTTATATAACTTTTCCATAATTCTTCAGCTAGTAATAGGCAAAAGTCAAGGAGACTGACTTTAGGGTCACTGTTGTTAACCATTACACCATAATACACTATACTAGGGTCATGCAGTTAGTGGACACAGTGATATTTGCCTGTTAAGGCATGACATAGGAGAAGCATGCTTTATGTTGATTTTAGCATGTGAATGATACTGGATTAAGCTCTGCTTTTACCCTGTTCCTTTTGAGACCATTAACAAAAATGTTCCAATGATGATTACAGAATCTAGAGTTGGGAGGGATCTCAAAAATCATCTAGCAGCCCATCATCCTCATTTTGCTACTGGGGAAAATGAGACCCAGGGAATGAACGTGGATCACCTAAAAGTAACATAGATAGTAAATAGCATAAATGAACTTGGGATCAGGGAATTTAAAATAGAGTATTTCCATAATCTTATGCTCCCTGACAACCACAGTCTTCCCCAGATTAGAACTAGGTCCCAATCTCCTGGATTAATTGAGCTAGGCTAAACAAATAGAGTCTGTTCAAACAGTACTATATAAGAATATACTATTCCTCTGTAGGTCACATATTCTTATAGTATGTTTTAAAGACTGTCTTAACTATTTTGGATGAATGAGGAAGCATTATAAAGAAACTACCCTTTAGCTGTTAAGAACCTAAAGGAGTTATTGCTACTTCTAATGGTATCTAATTTATCCTCAGAATGGATAAACACTATGTAGTAGAAATAAGAATAAATAAATTTTATTGAAAAAAAATGACTCACAGTATTATTCTCCTTTCATTTGATTGCACTTCCTTTTTAGGTCCTGAAACAATCTCCTCCATTTCATAAGGAGGCGAATTTCTTCTTTAATGTCTGGTTAGCTCCCCCAGCCTATGTTTTCCCCTTTGGCAATCTAATTTACTAGTGAGCAAGAAGTGCAGCACTTACAGACAGCAGGCTGGAGTAGCCTCCCTGTCTCCCCACTGCAGCACTGTGGTTACTCTGGATGTGACAAAATGTCACTTACATATAACTAATCCTATACAGCAACACTCTAATATGTTCCTGTGGGATAAAAGAGAAACCCAGCAGTATGGGGTTCTTTTATTCAATCTGGGGCTCATTTATTCAATGTTTCAGGATAAAATCTTCGATCCTTTGCATATTTATGAAGGAGAACAATTGGATTTTTGAGACAATTTAAGTGGCCCAATATGTTGGATATTGATTTGGTTTGGTATATCATTAAAAGGTAGAAGAAAGACAACGAAAGGCAGAGAATTGTTGGCTATTATGATGGCAATTACAAGCAATAATCAATATCCCCGAGCACTGTAATTTCATCCTGATATACACCAAGGATTTCCAAATGCAGTTTCATAAGTAAAATATTACATCATAATGAATAAATTTAACAGTCGCAGCAGAGCAACATTTAAACTAATTCATATTTGAGTGGAATCCAAATCACACTCCTCAGTGAGGGGAGATAATAAAATGAGTTCATATGCTAAGGTTCCTGTTTTCTTATTAACAAGCTCAGATTAAGATTTTATGATGAAAGTGATCTATACTTTGATGTGCATCATGAAAAACTGCACTGCAAATGCTATCTATTGTCGGAGGTTTTGCAGCCCATTGTTGGACGTGAAAATACCGCCTAAATGTGTTTTCATAGTTCCTGAAAAAAAGTAGGAGCATAAAGACAAATGCACAGTGCTAGACTTCAGCTGTGTGCTCATAAAATCAGATCATCTCTCTAAGCACACTGCTTTTCCCTTGGGACCTGAGGATATACTAAAATGTTGCTATCAATTTCATACAATTGGATTTTTTCCACAGAGCAAATGATAAAAATGCAGTTCAAGAGTTTATGTGTAAGTAGTACTCTCCTTTGCATCTGTTTTAATATTCAAGTTCAAATTTAAAAACGAAAAGCAAGATATTGCCAAAAGGAAATGGGCATATAAGGAAATGGAAAAAAAATCTTCAAGACTGCTGAGCCCCAGTGGTGGTAAATGGGAATATAATAAATGCTCCTGTAAGGATTTTAAAATTATCTATAAAGAAGGGAGAAATTGTACTCTCTCTTTTTAAAACTCTCATACTACATAATTCTGAGGGTATCTGTTAACACTAAATAATGTGATTTAATGTGGCACTTAAAATTGTATAGGAAATAGAAATCTACAGCTTTCTAACAGTAGAGGTATAAACAACCAATGCATTTCTCATTTTACATCTTGTAAACATACTTATGAGAAAAATATCTAAGCCTGTATTCCCTTACCTGTAAGTATTTGACTCATTTTTATACTCAGAGGAAGGAATTCAACTTATTTCCAGTTAGAAGTGGAGGTTGATTTAAAAAAAAAAAAAACAATAAAAAAGAAGACTGATATTAAAGGCCTGAGTCAAGTTAATAGGGCCAAATCACATTTGAAGAGGATAGTGAAGCTTACGTATTTCTTGTTTTTAAATGTATTTCTTAACTTGATAAAAAGATAAAACATAAAATTTACCATCTTAACCATTTTTAGTGCAGAGCTCAGTAGTGTTAAGTATAGTCACACTGCTGTTAAACAGAAGTGCATAGATTTTTTACCTTGCAAATCTGAAACTCTAGAATCATTTAACCCATTTCTTCCCCCTTCCTCCAGACCCTGAAAAACACCGTTCTACTTTCTGTTTTTATGAATTTTACTACTTCGGCTATATTATATAAGTGGAACCACTCAGTATTTGTCTTTTTGTGATAGGTTTATTCCACTTAACACAATATCCTGCAGGTTCCTGCATGTCTAACAGCCTTTTCAAGGCTGAATAACAGTTCACTGTATGCATATTATGTATACACATTTATCTGCCATTGGACATTTGGGTTGCTCTCACTGTTAACTATTTGCAAGAAATGTTGCTATGAACAGGGATTTACACACAGTTCTTTGAGATGCTGCTTTCAATTCTTTTGCATATATAACCAGAAGTGGAATTGTCAGATCACATGGCAGATCTACTTTTAATTTTTCCATATTGGTCTCCATAATGCTTCCACCAATTTACAATCCCATAAACTGCACATCTACATCCTGGCTAACACATATCATTTTCTGTTTTTTTAAAAGGAAAGGTAAGGCAGGAATGAAGGCAAGTAGGCAGGTAGGCAAGGAGAGAGAGGAGGAAGAAGCATCTTTATTCATTTTTCATTTAGTTGTTCACACTGGTTGCTCCCCCCCCTCTGGGGGTGCCTGGGACAGTATGTGACAATTGACCTAAACACTGCTCCACCAGGGTGTGCCTCTAATTTTTATGGAAGTCATTCTAATGAGTGAGGTGACATTTCATTGTGTTTTTGATTTTCATTTCTCTGGTTATTAGTAATGCTGAACATCTTTTCATAGTGCTTGTTAGATGTCTCATATCTACTGAGCAGAAATTCACATGTCTACAAAATATGAGAAAATAAAAGAAAAATGCTATCATAGGTCAGTGCCATTTTCTTCTTTGACAATAAGATCTAGTGTTGTTTTGCAGAAATGAATGGTTACTGACAACAAAGTCAGCTTCAACATCTCTAGTTTTTTTTAATAACCCATTCCTGATATTCCTTTTTAGGATAAATACCCCTAACATTAGTATTTATCCAAACTCTTCTTGAGCCTAAATAGCATTATCAACTGGACAACCTTGTGGGGTAATAAATTGTATTCTATACAAACAATTATATAAAGGCAGATTTCATTTTATTTCCAGGATTTTTTTCTACCAAATTTTAAGTCACCCTTGTCTATAGGTACCTTCTCAATCTTACATGGTAATTGTTCATAAAAAGTCTATAATCATTCTATATCATTTATAATTGTTAAGAACTTTTAGAGTTCCAAGACGCTTATTTGAGCCTTAAGTTTTCTAGGCTTATGCTTTAGTTATACAATCTATTCTTAAATGATAATGTTCTATTGTCTATTGGTATTCTTGTGATTTTGTGAGTAAGGTAGTCACAAATGAGAGGTTTATTTTAAATATGTTTGTGACTCATCTCACTTAATAAGGAGAAATATCTATCCTACTTCATCAACTCTCTCTGGATTATATATTTCTTAAAGGCAGTGACCAAGTATTAATTTCTAGGTAAATTGTCTCATACTTCAAAAACACTCAATTAATACATATTTAATTATATTATGCCTTTTATTCTGAAAGGCTCTTGACTTATGAAGAATGAATGAGGCTCAAGGACTCTAAAGCAAGTATTTCACTTATGAACAAATATCTTGGCTTATTGAATCTAAAAGAAGAAACATAAAATTTAATTCATAATCAATCAATTTTTGGTGAACTTTCTTTGATTTAGATGGAAGAGCATCTGTCAACACTTCAGAAACAGTTGATTTGCATTTCATCTAATCTTTGTGAGATATCTAGGTAATGAGCACTGTTAATAAAGTATTAACACTTATAAATAATTGCTGTTAATGATAATGTCAATGGAAATGACCATTTACTAAATATCTATTATGTGCCAGAAACTTTGCTAAAATATCTCATGCTTTTTTTAACTGAATAACCACAATAATCTTATAAGGTATATAATAGTCTCCATATTTCTTAGCTGAGAAGGCCGACGATCAACTCTTAAGGCTAAATAAATATCCCAGGGTCACACAACAGGAAAGTGATGAGAGCTGGTAATATAGTTCAGTATTTTGATTAATATGATGTGTGCTTCAGGAGAGTAGGACTGACTGTCTTATTTGCTGCTGAATCCCCGGCATCTAGAATAGTACCTAGAAAATAACAGGTACTTGATAAATGTTTTTCAATCTGTGCATGGATAGTAAAATCAATTTATGTAACCACTGTGCACATATTAAGTTATGGTATCATTGATATCACTCTTAATGTTAGTCATTAAGGCAATACAATGTTCTTAATTTACATGATCATCTAGCATTTTAATTTCCACATTGGTATTAGCATTTTGCTGAATATGTTTTTATTAAAATATTTATTTTAACTCTTAAAATTACAGAAATGAGATAACCAAGTGAATGAGACAAGATACATGCACATCCTACACCAACAAGGGGCTAATGTCCAAGATACATAAAGAACTCATATACCTCAACAATAACAAAAAATGGGCAATGAATGTGAGTAGAAACTTCTTCAAAGAAAACATAGGTAACCAATAGGCACATGAGACGTGCTCAGTATCACTTATTTAGGGAACTGCAAAAGAAAGCCACAATGAGATATCACCTCACACCTGTGAGAATAGTCTATATCAAAAAGACTAGAAACAAGTGTCGGAAAGGTGTGAAGAAACGGGAATCCTGTATATTGTTGGTGGGTATGTAAATTGGTGTAGTCACTTTGAAAATTGTATGGAGGGACCACAAAAAGTTAAAAATAAAACTACCATATTATCTAGCAATTCTAATTCTCTCTCTCTCTCTCTCTCTCTCTCTCTCTCTCTCTCTCTCTCTCTCCATATATACAGGGGTGTGTGTGTATAAAGAATATAAAAACAGTAATTAGAAAAGATATATATATATATATATATATATATATATATATATATATATATACCCTTATGTTCATTGCAGCACTATTTACAATAGCCAAGAAATGGATACAGTCCAAATGTCTATGGATAGATGAGTGAATTTACATAATGTCATATATATACAATGTAATATTACTCAACTGTAAAACAAAAGATGAAATCCTGCTGTTTGTGACAACATTGATGGGACTAGAAGGGATTATGCTAAGCGAAATAAATTAGGAGAAAGACAAACACCTGATTATCTCACTCATATGTGGATTATGAAGAAATAAAGCAAACAGATTAAACAAAACTAACCCTTGAACTCTGACAAAAGAACTGAAGTTACCAGAGGGGGAATGGGGCTGGGGGTGGATCAAAGGCTAGTGGGGGTCCAATGGAGGGTGATGGAGGACTATCAGAAGTTTCAAGGTAAGTGTGGTGTGTTATATATTTGATGAAGAGTGAACCTGCACATCTAAAACTTAAAATGTGTTGCAAATCAGTGTCTCCTCAAAAATAATTTGCAGAATTGAAAAAAAATGATAACAAGTGGGAAAATTCTTACCATCATCATCATGAGTGTGAGCTAACAGATACATTTCTCTGTAGAGATTATGGGGAACTCAGAATATTTTTCATGCAATAGTGTTCAAATTTTTCTATATGAATTAAACATTTCTATAACAGGACATTTATAGATAAGTTTGAGCTAGGAGTACTGGTACAGATATACAAATTCTGAAGAAAGAAAATATTACATATTCTATAATGTTTTACAAAGTTGCTTCAGTAGACTATAAACTAAACTAAACATAATATCCTCTACTTCATAAAAATGCTATTCCAAGTCACCCCCCTCTCATTCTTGCTCTCCAAGTCTGATCCATGCTCTGTAGCTGTAACTTTAATTTAAAAACTGAAATTTAAAAACCCAACATTAGATGAAGGGTAAATATCAAATTAATATTATCTATATTGCAAATGTTCCTGTATTAAAAGGTTCAGGACAACATGTAAAAATGATTTACTTAGGCAAGCAAGCATATGATTTTTTCATTCTCTTTATATTTGTTAGCAATTCAGTTCTTGAGATGTGGTGTGGAAGCTGTAATTCTTTCAAACTAGAAAAGGTTTGAAAAGCTATAAGTGGGGGGATACATTCAATTCTCTTATGATTTTATATATCTTTTCTATAATGGATTGCCATCACCACAGTTTTCAATAGTTCATTTCCCAACAGGACGGTTTAAAATGGGAACAGACATGAACTAGGCAAAAAATATGCAGTCACGTTAAAAATTAAACTAGACCTCAAATTTTCTAGGACTTTAAAAATAATCATTTGTTTAGGAAATTCAATAACATCTCCCCTTGCAAAAGATGAAATCTCATTCCCAATTTTTACTCACCAGAGAAATGTGCTGATTTTAAAGAACTGGTCTTCACTGGTACTTGGCTTCCTTATTTATTTATTTTTCTTTATGAGGAGGTGATAGTTGGCCGAGTATTATATGCCTTGACTATCTTTTTATTCATCCTCATTTTCTACAGATATGTATTTTCCTGATTTAATTTATGAGTCAATAGAGCATAGTTTCTATATCATTTGTTTTTATTGAATTGTAATCTATATTGGCAAGGACGTCTTATTTTAAAAGAATGAGTGCTTCAAGTTAACTACAAAGGAGTACAATAAGAAGCTTACCTAAGAGTTTTCCACTAAGCTATTTGGGTTGAAGATCTAGTTGTCATTCTAATACAACTTTTGAAGACTCATGGTCAACCTTTGCCTTATATTAGTTTTCATTTCTTTGAATGTGTTACTCATTTATGTACATTAAATGCATGAATCCTTTATAAAGTCATAAAACAACATAAGAAATGCCACTCACATCAGTCCTCTAACCGATCTAGCACAACATTTCTCTAAGAAGCAAACTTGAAAAAGGTAGGATGATCCTCAAAAATCAGTGATGTGGCCCAAGGCAGTAATTGTAAACACTTTACCAATATTCATGTTATCCTTTCTTCCTGGGCTCACAGATAGACTACATTTCCCAATCACCATTTCCGTTAGTTATAGTCATGTGACTGAGTTCTGCTTAATAAAATGTGACATGTGAGCAAAAGTGTTGTTAGATAATTTCAGTCCAAAACTTCCCTAAAAACTGCCCCTAAAAACTTCTCACTATGATTCTTAACCTCTTTTCTCACTCATTAATAAAAAGAAAGAGGACTCAAATATAGAGGGAACCTAATACATTCATTCCATGGGATTCCATGGAATAGTATCAAGCCACAGAAAACATTAAGAATTTTGACAACATAAGTATATTAATTATGCTGATTATCGACTCTCAATCCAAAGCCTTGGACAGATTCTCTCCATCCACAGCTCTCCCAAATCCACTCCCCACTGCTTGCAGCCAATGTTAATCGAACAAGAATTGGATATACAACCTGACTGACCGTCTTCCTCTCCTCTCATCTATACAAGAAACCAAGTGAGCTAGAGAAGCCAAGATGCATAGTCCTGTTGAGGCAGAGCTGAAGTTACAGCATAATAAGGGGCACAGATAATGAAATTCCATTTAGAGTGAATTCTGAGACTAGAGTATATTTGCAGAGAGAAGCAGAGGTGAAACATCACATGGTCCCAGAAATAAATAGAATGGTGGAGAGAGTTCCATCTGTCATTAAGGCTGGCTGCATTGTCCTTCCCTTTTTCAGTGAAATAATCCTGTATCTATATTTAATCTTCCCTTTACTTCATTTAGTTTGAAAATGTCTCTGTTCCCATTATCCAGATAATTTCTAAGGCAATTAGCAATCTTTTGGTAAAATTAATATATATATATACATAAATATACATACATATATATATTACAACTATCTGCTATTTCCTTCCATACATCTCCAAATCCTTATTCTGTGGAGATCTTGAAGAAAGCATGGAAACTTCAATAGTAACTGTCTGGCTGATAGAATTTGTAGTTATTTTTCTTTGTGAGTTTCTTTGTTTTTCCTGTTTATGAAATAAAGCTGTAGTAGTTTTATAAGGTCCTTCATTTTCTGACCTCTGAAAGCCTCTTCATCTTCTGCTATTGTATCCAGTGTCCTCTAAGCTCTGGTTATCCTATGTCATGTGTGGTTCCCAGATGTGTCACTTTCTTTCAGGCCTTTGTGTTCTTAGAGGTTTGGTTTTTTAGCAAAGAACAATATCAGGATTGCTAAGAAATGTCCAAGAGTGGTGAAGATTTAACGTAAAGGCAGGAGAGAGAGAGAGAATTAAAAGTGACTGTAGGGAGAATGCAGAGTGCAGGAGAAGGGAAAGGAGTTGAATAAGAAAGGAAATTTTATAGACAGTAGATATATAGAAAGATTATAGTCAATGGATGATAGATACATTAGATAGATATAAATAGACAGACATGGCTGTATATGCAAAGGTAGAGAACAACTTGTTAGTTGCTTTGGAGGTCACTCTGTCCTCTTTTACTGCAACCCATATAGATCTGATCTAAATAATCAACAATGAAACATTATATTTTTCCAGGATTTTGCATTTCTAGAAAAGTTGATAAAGTATATGTGCAAACTTGCATATATTCAACATGCCAAAAACATATTTATCTTGCATAAGATAATTCACATAAATGTTTAACTCACATAAATAGAGAATATGACAAGTTAATTGTGCATAATAAAACTATAAGAAGTTACCATTCCTTTAAAAATGAATTAGTTGGTGGATGATGGGGGACTTAGAGCCAAGTGGATTTAGTTTAGTGGTTGTCTGAGTCCATCTGGGGTGATGTAACAAAATACCATAAACTGGGTGGCTTATAACCAACAGAAGCTTTTCCCCACTGTTCCAGAGGCCAGAAATACAAGATCAGACTGCCAACATGACAGAAATGTGGTGAAGGGCCTCTCTTGGGTTGTGGACTTTCAACTTCTTCCTGTGTCCTCATGTGGTGGCAGAGGTTAGGAAGCAACCTGAGGTTTCTTTCATAAGGGTGCTCATCCCATGCATGAGGTCTCTGCGCTTATGACCTAGTCACCTCCTAAAGTCTCCACCTAATACTATCACTTTGAGCATTAAGGTTCTAACATCTGAATTTTGGGGAGATACAAGCATTCAACTTAGAGTAGTGATTTCCAAGTCAAACGACACTAGAGACTGGAGAATAACCCAAAATCCCCAAACAAAGGAAAAGAAAGAAGGACAATGGGAAGGGAAAAAAGAAACTCTAAGAGTCTGAAGAGGGGTTAAATAAAGTAAGCAGGTAATGAACCACTGACATAAAAAAGGTGTTCCTCAATTGGGGACAAACTGGCCCTCATGGGCATGCTTGGTAATGTCTGGAGACATTTTTGGTTGCCATGACTGAGGGACGAGTACTACTTGCATCTAGTGGGTGCTAGCAGACATCCGATAGTACATAGGACAGGCTCCCACAACAATGAATTATCTGCAATGAAATATCAAATACGAGGAGGTTGAGAAACCTTTCTAAATTTAATTTTCAATCAATGCAGTTTTTTAAACAAATATTTTAATTTATTTTTAAAAATTGTTTTATGGTACTATAGCTTTGAAGCATTAAACATCCCTATGGGTGGGAATCTGTTGCTCTTTAAAGACTCCCAGAAAAAATAATTTCTTACCAAGGTACTCATGATCTTATCTCCCAAACCCACAGCTGTCCCCCCACCTTGAGGCTATTTGCAGTTTTATCTGTTATCCAAACAAATATCCTGAACCTAGGGCTAGAGAGCATACACAACTCAATCATAATTGCCTCAAACATTTACCCTTGCTGTCCAAACAAGGAGGTTTTTATACGATACAGAGAAAATAACTTTCAATTTTTTAAATTGCTTTTAAAATTGTACCCCTCATGAACCTTTAATAAGTCCTAAATTCAAAATCTGAGTTATTGATTAAAGCATGAAGACTATATAATAATCACAACAATTGAAACATTACCTCTCCTTAGGTTAGGCTACCTAAGAAACAGTCAAATTCATCTTTGTGCTGTACTCTGAAGCTCAGTAACTATAATCACACTTGAGAAGAGGAAATTTCGTGGATACGAGGCCTTCCTCCCATGGAAATGTTCTCTCCTTAGTCTTCTGCACTGTGGATACCAGACTCAAAGAAAAAATCACATTGGTTCTCCTTAATTATTCAAGGATAGCACAAAGAAGAGGTCAACCTCAACAGTACAGTGATTTCCTGTACTTCCTTGACTTCTAAATATACATCTCTATTTGGAAAAAATGGTATTAAGCCTGATCTTATGTTCTTTGCATCACTGTCAATATTCAGACAAAAAACACCATAGACTCACAGGATTCAGTATAGAAATGCAGTGTGGAACTTAAACCCAAACCAGATTGCATTTGTATCTTAGAATAAGAAACCTAAAAGGAAGTTATATTTCTTTCATAATGAGACAGAGAAAAACAATATGAAACAAAACATCGAAACTACTGCAGCTTTACGATATGGCCTGAGGCAAGGTAGATTTCTATATAAGATGTTGCATCTTGAATTCTGCCACTCTGAAGAGTTTTGTTGTTAAATTAGTCTATTTAATATATTTTTATTGAGTTACTACTGTAAAATTAAGCAAAATGGATTTATGGAGTAATCGTGTATTGGCCTAAGTTTGTCTTAACTGTTCTTATCAGTCATTATCACTACCCAATGAAAGACAGAGATGTCTAGAATTTTCTGATGTCTAGAATTTTCTTCACTTCTTCTTGACTACTCAGAATTCTGAAGTAAGCATGACTGTTCAACTTAAATTTATCTGACTTGTTTGGAAACCTCATCTAATTAATTAGAATCCAACTAACTGGAAAGCTTAATTGAGTAGGACTCTTTCAGTGCAGGAGTAAATGACAAGAAAGCCAGCCACAGAATAACAGACAGTAAAGCCAGAAATTACCTCAAACAGCATTTAGATTTACTCCTTTTTCTCACTGTTGAGGAAATGAGGATAAGAGGAAGAAAGAGAGATTTTTCAAAGTCACAGTCATTTAGTGGCAGATTTGGATTTGGACTCAAGATTTCTAACTCTATATCCATAGTTAAAACTATTTACAAGAGACTGCCCAAATTTACAAAATATATACTGGAACCACTAGACACTTTGTTCACTGTACAATAGCCTCTATATGTAGAATACTGAACAATAAAAAATTATGTCTAAAACGGCAATCCTGACATGCTTTTAGATTTTCAATTATAAAAGATTAAATTATGATCAGTGGATTAAAATGAAAAGTAGATTCATATTTAAGAATGATTTTCAACAAGAATGGCCATTTAAAAAAAGTTCTATTTAACCTTAAGCTAACTACCAAATCTAATTAACCAGAGCTCCCAGTTTTCTGGGCATTTAGTCACATAAAGATTTTAATATAAATAGTATAAAACCTAGATTATGTCTCCAGGCAGAGAAATTCAGCTGAACTATAAATATTCACTGAAAGACAAAGAGAGGGATGACTTGGGGTTCTTCCTATTTCAGAGACAAACAATCGTAGTGCAAAGAATATAAGATTGGCTATATTGGAGAGTTATTTTCCAGCTCCAACACTTGTTCTAACTCCAGATGGGCACAGTATTAAAATTTCCCTATGATCCAGTCTCTTTATCATTAAATTGGGCATCATTCCTAGTAAGTTCTCTTACTAGGGTTGTTTAGAGTGTAAAATGACATAATAAGTAAAAGAAGTTACAATAGAAATTTATAGTTACATATGCACACTTATCTGCACATATATAATACATTTCCTGAAATCTTAGGCTCTTGATTATGGCAATAAAGAAAAAAATAGTTAGCTACAAGTGTATCTACTAAAATGCAACCAGCCATGAAGCCATAAAATTATCCAAGCTAATGATATTACTCAGTATGGTAATGATAGAATTTGAAAGAAGAGACTTCATAGATTTAAAAAGAACAACAATTCTTTTCGTTAAAAGGTAGGGGACATACAAGACTGTATTTCATTTCATAAGAAAATAAATTTATTCAGGAAAATAATTACACCACAAAAGAAGAAAATAATCAATTATATATGTGTTTTTATGTTGTACTTGATATTTTGATAGTTGAATTGAAAACCATCATAAGTTAGCATTTATGATGTTAGTGGTAGCCCTGTGTGTGTACATATGTCACTATTAAATATCTTCATCACTAACAGGGGACTATATGCCAGATGGAGACAGGAAGTCTAAATTATAATCTTGGGTTGGTCAATGATAGCTTTTGCCCTTGGAAATATGACATACTTGGTCAGGTATAATATCATCTTCTAGTATGAGACTAATAAAGTCAAATGTCTTGCTTGTAGGGAATTTATTATACTCTAAAGGCAGCATCATCATCTTCTGTATGCTGTTATCAAGATTTGGCAGTCCAGGAAGTCAGTACACCACTGTATGGGATCATGCTGTTTTCTTATGTGACCACCCCTTCAAGGTTCCATATAAATTCCATTAGGAAGTTGGGTCTCTGAAGTGGTCTATCGGTTTCTTTCTGCCAACCACATACTGTCCTTATGAGTTTTGTATGCCTCCTCATTGAATGTAGTTTCCCTTTATTTTCTTCCTTCCGATTTATATGAAAGTTTTGCTCTGGTTCTGCTTCCTATCAATCTACAATTCTATTTCAAAAGAATAGTATACTTATGTTTCCATTTTTCTTACCTCTTACCAATTCTTCAAAGCCATTGCAGTCTAGCTTCAATCTCATCACTATACTAAAAAGTAGCTGCTTATAAGTCAAGTAGTGTGTAATTGACAGAATCAATGGTCTCTTCTCATCCACATTCTATTTGACTCCTCTGAGGCATTTGAAAATCATGATCGCTATCTTCTTGAAGTTATCTCCTCTCTTGTTTGTTCTCTTCTATGATTGCTCCTCAATCACCTGTGCTGGATTTTTCTCCTTCATGAACTCCTAAAATGGAAGTGTTCCCGTAGTTTGGATTATGATCTACTTCTTGCACAAACTCTCTGACTAGGTTTTTCAATATTTCCTCCATCAGTCATAAAAATGCAATGATTATGTTTACCTATGCAATTCTTAATTAGCCATGTCTATCATGAGCTTTAAAATCAGATGGACATGGGTTTGAACTGGCTCTGTTATACACTAACTGGTTACCTTGTGACACTGTCCAACTTCTCTAAGCTTCAGTTTTAAGAATGCTAAATTAGGATAAATGTGACAATGTCTTGGCAGAATGTTTGGGACATAGTAAGCACTTGGTGTTAGGCAATTTTTTTCTTCCTAGCCTGGAGACCAGATACATATTTGGAACTATTTATTGGATATTGGACAAGTCAAACTAGATTTCCCACATACACGTTTCAAGAATTTCAAAATGAAACACATTGTCTGCTTTTACAAGCTACTATTTAGAATTTCAGAAATTGACTCCATTTGTGGTTCTCTCCTTAGTTACTTTATCTGTCTGTCCATATCACCTACAAAGATTTTGATATGAGTCAAGCACTGAGACACAAAAGCAAAAATCAACGTAAAAAAAGTAGACAGAATTCTTTACTCAAACACCAATGGGCAATAAAATAAAAATAACTGGAGTGAAAATACACAATTAGCAAGGTTTTAAGAGACAGATGCACATCTAGCCAGACCCCAAGTCCTGCAATGAGTTTCAATGTGATTACTATTTTACTGTAAGTCTGTCCCTGCCTCCATTCCGCACTAGATTGTAAGCCCCATGAGGTGGCTATTTTGTCTGTTTTGTTCTCTGTTGTTGGTCCAGCAACTAGATCAGTGGCTGGTAGGTGGTGGGCACTCAAATATTTCTCAATATTTGGTAGGATTTACCTATACTAGAATTAATTCATCATAGTATTTATCATGAATGGTTTAAAATATTCACAATTTGCACATTCTTATACTGTCAGATATCACACCAAAAATGAACAGAATGAGAAACAGATGTTACTATTTATTTGCTTATCTGTTCGCCAAAGGGGGAGATTTCTTTTTGAGCTTTCAGTTTCTTTAAATGGAATACTCAGTACCACACTTTCACAATTCTTGTGGAGACATTTCAAAGCACTCAAGTTTAACCTGATCTTATCTTTTGCTTTTAAAGTTACAAATGTTTTTGTGTTGTGGAATTAATAAAGAACCAGCTGGATTCTTTCAAAGGGAGATGTTTAGAAGAATGTCTTTAACACACATACACAAACACACACACACATACCTCCTTAGAAAATTAGATTGACACAATTATTCTTTGCTACTTCAAATATATTTCATACTTTTAGTAAAATATAACAGTGAAATGTCTATGAAGTTCACATGGCAGTGGAAATATTTATTATGATTAACTGAATTCTAGCTTTGTAGTTAGTGAAGTTAAGAACTAGTTTCTCCCTAGATAAAACCCAGATATTTCTGTTTTAAATAATATGATTTGGATAGAGAAGTATATAAGCATATAATGAGGGAGGGCAAAAAGGTTGATACAAGGATTCCTCTAAATTTTAAGTTTTGTTTGCTATAGTCATATAATTCACAAGTTAACTCATTTTTAATAATTCCTTAAAAATCTGTTTAGATTCACGTTTGGATTGCTAAATAAATCTCCATATTAAAACAAGATTTCATGCTACCTGTGGTGAAATTTCCTTTCCTTATAAAATGAATGGCATTATTTCACCTATTGTTTTTATTTTGAAATAAAACTGAAAAAAATTTAATTAAAAAAATATTTAAAATGCCACTAAACTGACTAGAGCCTGTGTCACAATAATCTCCAAAATTAGGTCCTCACTGCCGAAGCACATTAGACTATTAAAAACATATATTTACTCTCAATATGTAAAACATATTTTAAGAATACAAAATTCTCCTTCATGTAAATGTAACATATTCCACATTCATCATTTGGTGTAGGCTGAAAAGCTTGGTTGATTCCTGTTCATCTGTAGTAAACAGGATTTATAGGCCATAGATTAGTTCTACGAAGTCTTTTCCTGTCTTAAAAAGAATCTTTAAATTTGTGACTGAAGATAGATTTTGCTAAACCCAATGCTGTTAAAGGATTAAACCATGAGATATCATTGAATCTAAGCACTGAATATATACATTCTGAGCTTTTTTTTCTTTCTAGTCATTATTGAAAGAAAAAATTATGTCTGTAAATCTATTTTCCGCTACAAATGTCCTAAAGCAAAAACTACTTATGTTAGGTAGGTTTTAATGGTACTGTATAATAAAGAAATATAACTATCACTGGAGAACTTACATTTATGGGTTAATATTTAAAGAGTATTATTCCATAGATATTTCAGTCACTGCTATAACCACTAATGAATATTTCTTCCAAATGATTCTTATGTCTCGAAGATAGAAACTAGCTCTAGAAATCTAGTAACAAGCATTGGTCATATAGATTTCATTTCTCTTTCCATTGCTTGCCAACATCTCCTCCGCCTATGGCCCTTGGCTGTTCTTTAATAAAAATAACTTTGTTGACTCCACTTAATTGCTACATTGGACTTAAGCCAGCAAGGGCAGTTAGTCTTATACCAAGCTACAGCCATCTGTCAGGACACGGTAAAAAAACAATGAAGATAGTTGCTATCCACTCTCCTGCCCAAGCATGATTCCTCCACAAAATTCTGACTTGTCTTTGTGAGTTGAAGTGGTTACTATCAACTCTAGTTCTCTCTAGTATTGAATACACAGCAAAGGTTTAAGTGCAATTCATTTTGATGAATAGATCATGGTTAATGTCCATCATCATCACTGAGAGCAAGTCAAGCAAAGTCAGGTAGATTCTAGAGCCAACACTTGGCCCAAAATTCCAAATATGTAACAGCATATCAAATCAACTTTGAGTTAAGAGTTTAAATTGAGGGACAGCACAGAGAGTAATAAGGGAGACAAAAATGGCTTTACTTCCATTTCGAAGTGAATCTAGATGAAGAGGTCAACAAGCTGAGAGAACTGCCCCAGTGCTCTGCAGGGATTGGGGGTATGCTTATCATGTTTCCCAAAAGAAATGAACACCATTTCATTTAACCAAGTGTCATTCACTTACACACAAGGAGCATGGATAGAATGGAGAGACCAATATGGAAAGGAAAACATTAAGTCAGGGATCTGAGAAGCTAGAATGGAGCAAAAACCAGTGCAAGGGTACGGAGAAGTGTGGAATGTGACACAGAAAAGAGGGGACAAAATTAAAATAAAAGTATAAATGACATGAGGTCTAAAGTAACCCTGATAACTATCTTATGAAGTGGGTGCTATTAAAACACTTTTAAGATCAGGAAACTAAGATTCAGGAAGGTTCAGTAATTTGTCCAGGCACATACAGATAAGAAATAGAACTGAACCTCATACTCACATATACTAATTTCTCCAATTCGAATTCTTTAACCATACCTACAGTTTTTAAGCATGTACAAGGACCCAAGTTGTAGCACTAAAGCTATATGATAGTACTGGGACTGAGTTATATCCCACAGGGAGGGAAAGGAGGCTCTCTAGAGAAGAATAACAGAATAAGAGAATTTTTAGTATGCCTGGTAGAGCAGAATAAAAGAATCCTTAGCATGTCCTGATAGAATAGCAGTTGGGCACAGTCCACATACACCCTAATGTCCTGGGTTCATGTCCCAGGACCAGGGAGAACCACCAAGATAAACAACTAAATAAAAACAAAATGAAGTGCTTCTTCCTTTCTCTTCCTGCCTGCCTGCCTCTGCTGTACCTTTTCAGGAGAGGAGGGGAGGGGAGGAGAGGAGAGGAGAGAGGAGAGGAGAGAGGAGAGGAGAGAGGAGAAAATCCTTAAACTTTAATGCATCCAAGGATGGGTCCCTGAATGCACAATGAAAATATAGCAATTTAATAGCAGAAATTTCAAAATAAAGTTTAAATTTTTGACTCATATATGGGCATTTGGTTCTAGAAGGATTATATCTTTTATTTTTTCTGAGTAACATTGTTTGATAACACTATACAAGTTTTAGGTATACAGGTTCACACTTCATCAAATATATGATAACACCACATTCACCACCAAATTTCTAACTGCCCTCCACCACTGTCTATTGGACTCCACTACCCATTGTTCCTATTCCCACTCACTTCCCCTCTCGTAACCTCAGTTCTATTTTCAGTGTCTGGGGGTTAGTTTTGGTTTCGTCTATTAGATTTGTTTCTTCATATGTCACATGAGTGAAATCATTTGGTTTTTGTCTCAGAATAATTATCTTATTAGTATTAGAAGGAATATTTGCTCATAGAATAGTTAACCTAGTAAAAATCATTTAAATGGCACATGAAGGAAAAGGGAGAAAAAGAATGGAAAGATGCCAAATATTACTGTAATTGATAACAGATGACTATGTGTGAGTTTGCATGCAATCTGCTTTTCTCAGAATACTGTTTTCTCCATTTTTCACCTAATGTCTCCTCATGATTTAAAACCAAAAAAATTAGGCTATTTTCTCAGGCAAATTCACACTTTCACTCTTGCACCTACCTTAATACTTCCTATGCCACTATTATTCCCATCTGGGTTAGAGATACCATTTCCAAGTGTTTCTACCTGGGCATTACTTCAATTAATAAAGCACATATAGTATTGTTATTTACTTTTCTTGGCTTTTCATACCACAAAAAGCATTTGAATGTGAAGAACCTGGGTCCAAGATCTGCTACTTCCTACCTGTGGGATTTTTAAAGGTTCTTTAACTTCTCTGGACCTCATTTTTCTCCTCTACCAATTTAAGTTGTCAACACTAATAGTACCTTCCACATAGAGTTATTGTAAGGATTAAAGTAGAACACACATACGCACACATACACACACACACACATGAACTTAGAACAGTGTTTGGCATGTAGCAATACTGCATTTTCAGTTAGTATCAGTAATGCTAGACAATAAGTTTCTTGAGTGCAGAAGCACACTTTATCATAGCTGCAATACAGGATGAATAATCAGTATATGCTTGATGAATGCTTCAGTGTGCAGGGTATGTTCAATAATCTACACACTGGAAGTGATCTGTGAATATTAGATGTTTTTAGAGCAGATTAAAGTTAATGTGAATCTCTGAGCTGCAGTTACTCTGAATTCCTCTCCTTACCAGTAGGTCAGTGTCAGGCTCTTATATTAAAAACAGCAATAATTAATTTACAATTTCTATACACCCAGATCTGAACTGACATTTTACATGTATTAACTCATTCATTTCCCAACATCTTCACGAAGTAGGGTCTTTAATTTTCTTCATATAACAGATGAGGAAATTGAGGTCCATGGACATTAAGTAATGTGTCCAAATTCATAATCATATAGGTAGCTTAGTCCACATCACCCAGACTCTCCACATCCATCATTGGCAATATGCCTATATTTTCAGGTTGTGAAAGAATCTTCTCAACTCACCTCCCCAAAAGAAAATCCAGATATTGGGAATGCTTAGAGAAGGATTGGAGGAAGAACTGAAAAGGCTGATAGGTGAATAAGGGAGGGCTCAGGGCAAGACATAATCCTGAATGTACTAGATAGTCAGGACGTTGTATGAATGACAGAAGGCAGGAAACAATTCAAAAGCTATTTAGGAGATATCACAGGGCATTCTTATATGACAGAAAATGTGCCATATAAACCTGGAGAATGGAATGGATCTAATGATTGGAATTTGGTGGTTGCAATATATTGATTGATTGCAACCCTAAAATACATAATTTAAGATTTATGCCTCAGGCTGATGGTATATGGAGAGAGTCTTTAGGAAATGATTAGGTTATGAGGTTGGAGTCCTTGTGAATAGGATTAGTAGTCTGGTAAAGGAAACTCCAGAGCTTTCCCTGACCCTTCTTCATGTAAGGGCACGGAGAGAAAATAGCAATCTATGATACTAGAAAGTAGACTCTCATCAGATGCTGACTTTACAAGTGCCTTGATCTTGGACTTCTCAACCTTCAGAACAAGGAAAAATAAAATCCATGTGTTGCAACCACTAAGTCTATGGCATTTTTGTTACAGCAGCCCCAAAGACTAAGGCAATGGTAAAAAAGAGTATGGTACATTTAAAAGTATTCTTAAAAAAAAGAAAATTGATGCTCTATGTGTTTATTTTGAGGAATCATGAGCAAAAGGGTAGGAACACCTTTAATTAGATGAAGAAAGAAACAGAAAGGAGAAAAAAGTTATTTCTTGTATAGCATTATAGCTGTTAGTATTCTAACATTTATCAAGAGCTTACTATGTGCCTGGCTGCTCTAGGTACATTTTAAGTATTAACTTATTTAATCCTCACAGTACCTTACTAATATCTGTTACTATCAACCTTACATGACAGATGAAAAAACTGAGGCATGGCAATGTTAAATTATATACCCAAGGTCATACAGCTAATCAAGGTGGATAAGGGAATGTACACCAAGTTACTTGGCCAGCTGGAAGAAATGGATGGTCATTTTCAACACCAGCTACAAGAGTGTCCTAAGAGTAACATAGTAAATATGAGGGGCTTTAACTTCATAGATGGCTGCTAGATGCATCATTTAACTAAAGGAAAATATGAGATAAGTCAACAACCTCTCTTATTGATAACTCCACCTCCCAGAAGGTAGAGAAAATGCTAAGGGGACTTGCTTCTCTCACTGATTTGAAAAAGAGAAACTGGTTAGTTGAAGGTGATAAGAACCTTTAGAAAAAGCAACTATTTTAGCTTAGAGTTCAAAAGTACATCATGAAATAAAAATCCTAATCTTTAGGAAAGTAGCTCTTTAAAGTGAATTAGGTATGACTCATGCTATGAAAGTAGGAGATGAATTAAGAATTGGGAAGGTGTGCTGTATGCTATATCCAGTGTGCGTGTCCTGAGTGCTTTCCATTCAGTTTTGATTTCAAAAGAACATGTATCAAAATAAAAAGGTGAAAACTGAGGATAAATAAATACAACAGAGTGTGATGAAAATAATGCTAAGAAGATTCATATCCTAAATGAGCCTAAAGCATGAAATAAAAACTGCTAGGATGACAGAAAAACTTTTGAGTTTTGTTTTTCATATGTATAGAGGATGAAAAGCAAGGCTAGAATAGACATCTAACTTGTGCAGGGTGACCAAGATCAGGGCGGCCTTTTCAACTGCTAAGTACTATTTCTGCAAAGAATAATGATCAAAGTCTTAAAGGGTAAAGTAAGTGTTAATAACCATAAATTGAAGACTAAGATAGGCCAAGTGTCCCTAAGAAGGCACTAACTGTTCTAAATGAATTAAAATTATATCCCAGAGTGCTGAGAGGTCTCGTAAATGGGATTGTTTCGTCATAGTTGCTAACATTTCAGGATTGTGGTGAGGGTGAAATGTGTTAGAAGACTGGAGACAGCTAATATTGCCTTGATTTTCAAAAGGTACGTGAAGTACGTGGGCTAGACTAGACCAAGAAACATCATGTTGATTGAGTGCAACGTTCTAGAACAGGTTATTAAAAGGATGATGTGTAAGCACTTAGAAAAAGAGTAGTAACCATAAGAAGGCAGCATAAATTCACTTTAGAACAAGTCATGTTAGACAAATCTCACTTCATTTCTATTTTGGACATATTATTGGATTGACAGATCAGTAAAAATGTAAGCATGCTGTATCTGGATATCAGCAAGGCATTTGACAAGGTCTCTCTTGATATGTCTTTGAACAAGATGGAGAAATGTGGGTTGTATGTGCGTGAAAGAATGCTGCCTGATGGATAAATGTCAACCTGTGGGGAGTTTCTAGTGGCATGTCACAGAGCTTTGACCTTGTTATTGTCTTATATAACATTTCTATTAATGAGTTACATAAAAATGAAAAAAGCATGCCTAACAAACCTATAGATGACATGATTATGAGATCAATTATGAGAGCAAATTCTTTTTATGACAAAATTATAATTTGGCTACACATCTCTAGGTAAAAAGATGAAATCTAATTAGGCCCAATCAAGGCTCTAAACTTATTTCCACTTCCACGGCCCCATCCCAAACACAATTTCAAAAAGCTTCAACTATATAATTATAGAACAAATGAAATGTGAATTAGCCTCAGCACTCGTTAAAAGACTCTTAAGAATTAGTTACTAAGTATTTCCGATGTGTATCAGTAGTGTCATATGGCCACCAAAAAAAGTTGATGTTGGAATAGCCAGCATTAGTGGAAGGGTTTAGTTAGAACAAAGAAAACAACCGACTGTCGGTCATTACACATATTCACGCATGAATCAGTCAAGGTGATTACAAGCTGAAAGTTCCATCTGTGGTGTATTCTGACTGCTCTCTGCCTTTGCTCTAAGTCAGCCATAAGTGGCCATGCTGCTGCTTTTTAAAATCACATTCCTTTTCTCTTCTCTTAGCCTCAACTGACTGGGAGAATAACTGACAGAACTTATCAAAGAACTTAAACATAGGCTGTTACAAAAGCTATGAACTGAGCTAATCAAATTCCCTCTCAGGTTTTGAAACCTAAAGCTAATAAAGAGAATTAGGCCACTAGCAATGGGACGTATAGTTGAACGACCGTAGTGAGGGAGTTGCCATGAGATGCACTTGGAGTCATGTTTTACAGTGGAAAGCAGACACTGTTAGGAGAAAGCAGAAACTGTGTGTAGACGAAAGAAATGTTGAGCTGATGATAAGTTATTGAAAAGAAAGGGATGGAGAGAAACAAAATTCAGTGAAATGCTAATTAATGCTAGAGTCAGAGATCTATTGACCTTATCTTCCTTTCAGGGTTGACCAGTGTTTCTTAGTTTCCTAGGAACTGACAATATACTTAAAAAGATGTTTTCAGTTACTTGAATGACCTCTGATTTCTGCAGCCAAAGAGCTTAATAAGAATGTGTAACTACATTCAGCCATGGTCATGACACTTCAGGAGCAGTTTGAAAGAATGCAGTATGTTCAAGAGAAAGAGAACAGGATGGAGGATTTGAAATGAGACAATGTAAAGAACAGGTAAAGGAACCTGGGAAGATTTAACTTAGAGAAGAGATTCAGTAACAGTGACTGGCAATCAGGTATGAGAGGGATTTTTATTTATTATATGAGATCTCAAAACTAGATCTGGGTTTTGGATAGGGTAGGGTTGCTTAAGATAAAATTGAATGCTTTAGGAATGAATCAATTGCTTATTTTGGAGGTATTTAAGAAGAGGTAGGTGACCACTTTTTGAGGATAGCAATATTCCTTTTGAATGTTATAATGCTTTGCAATGTGTGAGGCACTTTCTGTTATACTAGTTTGATTTTTCTACATGTGAAATGAAGATTTCAAAGGATGTATTTGGACAATGCTAGCTGATAAGATTGATTAGGTTTCTAGGTTTTTTATTTAGTTTTTTATGTTTTATTTATTTAAAAATGATTTTCTCATTTCTTTTGTTGACAATGCTATATGCATTTTAGGATATTGAAATGACACCTCAGTCTGTGTGTATTTCACGCCACAGCCACCACCAGAATTCTAGTGCCCTTTATCACCACCTTGTCCTCTCCTTCCTGGCCTCCCAGTCCTACCTGCTCTGGTAGCCACTGTCTTGGGGCCTGTGAATTTTGTTGAGAGCTGTCTGTTCATTTGTGTTCTTTCTTTATATTCCACATACGAGTGAAACTAGTCTGTATTTCTTTTTTC